>JAVJIF010014717.1:0-113993 GCA_038442645.1 Agave tequilana
CTATAAAAGCCGAATCAAGATTAGCAACCCTAGATAAATAACATCATTTAGGGTAGATCTTAAGCATGTAGGGCTTTTGAGTTAGCCTCAATATACTTGCTATTGTTATATATGAATCATTAGTGGTAGCAAGATAAACATGAATGCCTAGGGCTTTGAGGTACAAAGACATCTTAACCTTCCAAATTTGGATGTTAAGAATGTCAACAAGGGTGGTGACATGAAGTTCATGGTGTGTGTACAATAATGATTAGCCTAAAAGAGGATCTTTAATTCTAGTTGTAAGACCCAATTCAGAGCACTTGGCTCTGATACCAATTGTAAAGTCACCTAGAGGGGGGGATGAATAGGTGATGGCTAATCTAATGGTCACTTAATGCCAAATAATGCGGAAGTAAAAACTATTATGACCTAAACTAAACTCTTACACTAAATACCACGTATAACAAGAGTGTTGCCAAATTCCCCGTAAAGGGCTCTGGACAACTCCTCTAGATTCCCTAGATAAGAGGTTTAGGTGCCGCGTTGGCTCTCTTGATTAAATACAAGTGTTAGCAAACAAACCCAAGCAAGTATAACAATTAAGCACACAAGTATATCATGCATATAAAGATAAACACAATAAAGTATGCAAGATATAAACAAAAGACAAAGAGAGAGAGAGTGAGCAATCGCAAACACAAGGATTTGTTTCGAGGTTCGAGCACCCTTGCTCTACATCCCGCCTTCGACACACGAAGGATTTCCACTATAATCGATCCCACCGATCACTCGGTGCCGCAACACCTACAACTCTCGACTCCCTAGTCCGTACACACCGCAAGCCCACCGGCTCGCCGAGGCCGCACCTCAACACCAAGTTCGCACCCGAACTCGAACACCGCGGACACACACGTCCGCCTCCTCAAAGTACAAAGAACAAGTCTTTGGTGATCACAACACTTTGATCACCTAAAAACTATCTCACTACAACACTCCTAAAAGATGAATAATCAATGGGTTGCTCAAGTGTTTGTGTGAGAAAATAAGGAAAGAGATGGTGGAGGAAAACTCAAGAAAATCTCTTTTAACTCTTGATAAAAACTCCCCTTTTGATTGGAAGTATTAGCTCTCAATTTAGTGGAGAAAACTCTTTAAAGAAGTGGGAAAAACTAGCTCACAGTCCACTAGAAATCTTGTTAAAAAAACAATGCCCAAACCCCCAATTTTATAGGGCTAGAAAAACTAGCCGTTGGGGTCTGTCAGGCCTGTCGGTCGACCCGCCCAGTCGACCGGCCAACGTCATATTTCGACCGTTGTGCCATCGGTGGACCGGTCGGTCGACCGAGCCAGGATACAGAGAGCAAGTCTCTCTGTACGGTCGACCGCTCGTCGTCGACCGGGGCCTTTCCAGAGAGCAGAGCTCTCTGGACGGTCGACCGGGTCGGTTGGCCGGCAATCCTGCCAGAACTGGCGTGCACGTCTGTGCACGTCGGGCGCGACGCCCGGTCGACCGGCTGAAGCCAGATCAGAAAACTAAGGGATTTGAAACTTGGTCTTTTCGGCTAATAATAAAATCCCATAAAATACTGAAAAATCTACAAAAATAGTTTTACCAATATACTTTGATAAACAACCATGCTTGCACAAAATCAAGGCATGTTTATAATGATTTGGACTATTTTTGTAATATGAAAAAATTGGCTTAAATGAAAAACAGTATTTCCAAAAATAGTTTTTCTAAAACTTATCTTTTCCAAAACTTCTCCAAATACAAAAACAAGATATTTAAACTCATTTGAAGTATAGAGTGTATGGATATGATCCACTACACAAACATGGTGAAATATCTATGTTTTTGACATTAAGCTCTAAACATGGTTTTGGTTAAAAGATATGTAAACTTGAAAACCAAATCCGAACATGTATTTTCTAAAATAGAAAATCTTTTCTAAAAACAAACTAAATTAAGAGTGTGTGTGTGTATATGATACTTGAGCAATCCACAACTACTCTATCCTTTACATTTTATCTAAAATAAAATCTTCTAAAACAACCTAGACTCAAGTCTTCATCTTCTTGAAGTCTTCACTTGAAGCCTTCTTGACTTGGTCCAAACATCGTGCTAGCTCCAAAACTTGGCTTTAAATCCTTTGTTGAATCTATGCACCTACTAAGATCTTGATCATAAATCTGTCACTAATTAAACACAAGATCATTAGTACTATAACTACATGAGTTGATCATCATCAAAACTAGAGTGATGGGCCTTCGAGCCAAAAATCTATCAAAATCGGGCGCCCATATTCAGAAACCAGAACGTACAGCAGATGGGGGCGAAGTGACAGCGCGTGTAGGCGGCGCGGCGCGTGCGGCCACACTATGGCCGCGAAAACTCAGCCATAGCCGCATTTTCGCGGCTCTTGTGTGGAGCTGCGTGCCGAGATTTGACGCGCGGCTCCGTACCTTGTATCATGATGCCCCCTTTCGCATATAAAAGCCCTGGGATTTTCAGAGCTGAGGTAGGAGGAGTTTTGAGGAGTTTTTCTTTAGTTGTAGTGTAGTTTTAGGGTAGTTTTCTTTTTCATGTTGTAATTTAAGATAGTTCAGGTTAGTTGTTCTTCTTCTTGCTTCTTTGAATTTTTCATTTCTTATAGATCTTATAATAGGAGAGAGAGTGGTACATGTTGGAAGCAAAAGTGCTTGTAATAGAAGGTGACAATCTATGAAAGGTTTTCCCCTTACCTCTCTTGGTTTTCTTCTCTCTAACTTTGTTTACATGTTTAACTAATTTTTCTTCATAACAACTAACTACTAACCACTAACTTGCTAACTTCTTGCTTGATAATCCACATGAATCTAATAGCCTCTACTTGGCCTTTCTCTTGCAAGAGCCATTGATGGCTCATGATGATGAATTCTAACACTCTAACATCTTAACTCTCTAACAAGCTAACATTACTTTATTCCATGCTTACTCTTATTTAGTTTTGATGGTTTAAGTGTAATTTGCGCTTGTTTGTTGAGTTTGGATGTGATGAGTTATCTTATAGGTCATGCTTTGAAACACCCATAAACCAGGACTAGTGATGACTAAGGATACATGTGAGGCAACTATCACTAAGAGGTTACATGTTAGTGGAGCCATTAGTAGTTAGTAGCCATAAGTTTTCTTTCTCTTTTTACTTGTTTAGAAATCATTTCAAAAACCACAAATATCTATCTTCTATGTTCCCACTTCTTCTGTTTCACCGTACTCTTTTCTTTTCATTCTTTGTTTTCTTTTCTTTTGATTCTTTAAAACGTTAAAGAAACTTTAACACACACGTGAATATTCCGGTAAAGTTTCTATCACTTTCCGTCACTATGGATTCGACTCGTTTAGCCTCATGCTATAATGAAATATCGAGGAAGCCAAAGCACGCAATTTTAATTCTTGATTTCAAAACATACACTTTTCGTGCGCGATTTTCCCCCGATCAAACATGTGAGGTGAATTAAATGCGCCTGATATACATGAAAATGTGTAAGCTCAGAAACTCTCCATCTATAACATCGAATTTGTCCACTTGGTGCAAAAAAAAAGGTGCAAACACATAACTGTCCACCTATAGCTTTGTTATAAGATTTTATTTAGATAAAACCTTGAATAATATGAGATTCGTGAGATTTGAGATTTGAGATTTTAATAGAATTTAATGCTAGTATTATCGGTCTTAAAGTTTAATATGCTTATTTTACGAAAAATTGTCTACTTTTTTTTTTTATTGTGTAGTATTTAATTAGCAAACTAAAAATAAAAAATTTTCTATTTAGTTTCTTTTTTCTTGTAAACATTAGGATATTGTTTTTTAATATTTTTAATTTTTTAAATTCTTTTATCGCAACAGTGTTCCCAATAAGTGTTCTCACTAATTTGGGAATAATAATTATATTGAACTAAAAGTTGATAAGTTTATATGAAATGTAGGCACATTAATAAAAAGTGAACAATTTTATACGAAAAAATAAAACTAAAAATAAGTTATAGGAACTATCCACTTTTATAATCAATTTTATACTTAGTCCTAATCTATTCAACGTATAGGTCAACTTGTTCACATTATTGTCGGTTTATCCACCTATAGGTTAACTTGTCCACATTATTATCGGTTTGTCCACCTTGAGGTAATCTTTCCATTTGTTACTGAAATTGTCCCATAATTTAGTTGCATACTTGTATCTGAAATTTACTCATCTCAATTAAGTTGCCCGCTTGTATCTGAAATTGTTCACATTATTGTTAGTCTATAAAAAGCGGACAATTTTATTTCTATTTTTCATATCAAATTGTCCACCATTTAGTTTAATATATTTATTATTTTTAAAGCAGATAGAGCACTTATTGGGACATCATTGCGATAAAGAATTCAAAAATTAAATTATAAGAAAAAACAATAGTCTAAGAAAAAATAGACTAATGAGTTTGCAAGGAAAAAAAAACTAAATAAAAAATTTTTATTTTTATTTTGCTAATTAAATATTATAAAAAATAGACAATTTCTCATATTATCCAGGCTTTATTTCAAGAAAATCATATAACACGGCTACAGGTGGACAAATTCGATGTTACAAGTGGACATTTTTTGAGTACATTTTCTCTCCATATTCACTACATTAATAACAATTTTCGTCACTAAAATGATATGAAAAAAATATTACTCAAATGATTATTTTGTCTACTCAACACAAAATCACCTTGAATTTTTGCTACAGAGCATTAAATGCTTCTAAAAGGAAAGACCTCTGCTAAATTTTTTTTTTTATCAATTGTGCATCTGCTAAGTCAGCCTAAAGTGAACAAATAATAGAGAAGGGCGAAAAATTAGAAGCCGTAAATGAGCAACGCGAGTATAGCGCATGATGAGCATTAAATCTATGTCCACTACTAGAAAACAACAAAATTGCAGTGGAAATATTACGTCGGAAAAATTCGACACACAATTTGCGTCGAAATATCGCGAATTCGACGCAACCTGTAAAAAAAAACCGGCACTTATTTACTGATAATTAAAAAGATAAATAATAAAAATCTATGTCATGCATTCGATGCAAACGTTGCATCTAGAGTTTTTGTGTCGACACTTTTCGACGCAGCCTGAAAATTTTCGACGCAAATTGATCATATTCCACGTAATATTCGACGCAACTTGCAAACTTCTAGTAGTGGTCTCATACACACTGTGCTAGCCAACTCAGATAAAGCCACCTAATCAAAGACAATACTGGCAACATGAATATATACAATATAACCCGTTTTGCCTTTTGTGGGGACAATGGGTAAGCACTTGGGAAAGTTGGTCAAAGAATTTTTGGTAACAAGAACTAAGGGTTTTTGGGACTGGGATTATTTCACAGGAGGGTAAAGACAATTCTCCCAAGTTCTTATTAGCTAGATTCTTACCGTTTGAGATTTTAAGTAACGTCTGTGAATCACTGAGCTTTTATTGGTTGGAGCAGAAAATTTGAAGGAGATAATACTTATCTTTTTCTCTAATAAGAGGTACAAGCAAAGTAATGGTCCGTGTCCATTGCTCTAAATATCACTATAACTAATCCAAGAGCAATAGTCGAACCACTGATTTGATCAACATTATATGCGTGAATTCGAGTCGTCACATGTAATTTCTCCATTGCAGATGAGAAGATTCAAATCCGAAACTTTCTATGATAAAAAAGTGTCTCAACGGTTGAAAATATTGTATACTATAGTGGCTTCAAATTATAGTGTGAACACAGAAGATAAACACCCGAAGGGTCAATTGTAGTTCATCCATCGAGACCAGCCTAGCCTTCCCCCTAAAATCAACAAGTGTTTCCAGATCTCCGAGGCCTGCAGTTTTTTTAACATGATTATTAGAAAGTAGGCAGCACATAACGACCATCAATTCACGAAATCTTTTACAGTCAATTTTGACAAAATTTGCTCCCACAAAAAAGTACTCTCTTCTCTCCTTTTAACCTACCAATCATGGATTCTCTCTGGATTTGATTTTTTTTTTTTTTGGAAGTTAACCCAAGATCTCTCGTATAGATAATAAAAAGGAAGACAAAGGAGGAGGCAGCTATTCCTTATTTCCAAAACTAATTCAACAAGAAAAAAAAAGGATTCAGTTCATATATGTAAGCCACACAGACATATTATAAGAGAGTCAATTTCCTGTTGCTACATAAATAAAATATTGGTTTCAAAGAGACAAAATTTTAAAGTCTTTAAATCTCCTATAATGTGACTGTTTGGATTCAAGGAAGTCGGCGGAAGTAAGGAAATGGGAAGTGTCATTTCTCACTTCCCTATCTATTCAATCGAATTTTTATTTTTCTTAATTAATTTTTATTATAATATTATTTTGCGGTCAATTTTATGGTCACTTTTTCACTTTGGCTTTCACATTATCATTGAAACACCAGAAAAGATATAACATTTTTTAAACCACACTTCCCATCAACATCCAAACACCAAAAAACTTATTAACAAATTCTCAAATTTCAAAGAAACTATTACTACTTCCTCACTTTCTCACTTTCATTTCTATCCAAACCTCAATATGTATGCGTGTAACTCACACACACGAGCCGAATCCCAAAAAAAAAATGGGATTGAGTAACAAATTCAAATCCTCAAACAAACTGCAACAAATCTCCATCTCGATTTTGGATGACTTGGCCCTTGCTCGGTCCAAGTCATTGTCAACCGATTCAAAAAGGACAAATGCCAGCTTATTAAGCTTGGATTTAAAGAAACAAATTCATTCGGTGCAAAAGGAGACTGGACGGCTATCATAAAAATAATATTTCTATGAGGTGCATTCTCATTTTATAGCAATTTATTTTCAAAAAAATTATTTGACTTCAATAAATAAATAGATAAACAAAGATCCCATCGTAAGCACAGTTGGCACGCCGTTATCTTGATTGTACCGTAGTTTTCTAACATCACTGTACCATTAATATCTCGTGGAAAAAAGATATAATGGTTAAAAGCGTTAAAAGAAACAAAATTGGGCACAACATGGCTTTTATTTTCCATTTTGGCATTTGATGTCATCTAAGAGTAGGATTTATGTACTTTTGAAGCATTCTTTTCTAAGATTAATTTCGAATTTATGAGAGGCGAGGGGATCAGAGTGTGGTGTGTAAGAGATTAGTTTGAGAAATGATTGCAAGTTCTTTAAGATATCCTTATATTAAAAAAAAAAAAAAAAAGCAAGCTGGTTAGTTGTCAGTCATAGAATAACTATTCGAATAGGGCTATAGTTGAATTTAGACATATAGGCTGTCAAAAAAAAATTCACCAAGAGCAAGTCACCAGATGCGAACCTCACTTAAACGAGTTTCAAACTGAAACGTGGACCTCGCGTTCAGAGAAGCATGAAGACTTCAGACGCGGATCTGAGTAACTCCGTGTCCCATTCAACACGAGTCTGAGTAATTTCGCGTTCCATCTCAAGCGCAGGTCTGAGCAACTTGACGCTCCATTTCAGACGCGAGTCTGAGAAACCTCGCGTCTCACTTCAGAGGGGAGTCTAAGCAACTCTGCGTTCAGAGACGCCCCGCCTTTACAACAAGCAACGCGAGATCCGCGTCCAGCGCGAGACCCGGATTTCTGTTGTAACAGACCTCCATTACTTGATCAATTAACTCCTCATGTAATGGGGAGTTAATCCCCATTATGGAGGGATTTTAGGGAAGAATAATACCTCCATGACTCCGTATAAAATAACGTGAGTAGCTATGAAGAGGGAGGACTCTTTTTGGAGATTAAGAACTCTTTTTTTTAGGATCGAGAGAGAGGACTTTTAAAGAAAAAGAGGAAAGGAGTAATTAGTGGACTCTAAACACTTCACGTGTTAAAAATAGAGTTCCTCTTTGATTAGTCTTCGAGAGCATCCTAAAAGAAGTTACACTGTCAGCTGGTCAACGGAGAACAAGAATCACTCTCTACCGCCACTTAAAAACCTAACTTTAAAAAGGGAGAATCGAGTCTTCTTTCCTCTTTTGTAATTGGAATCGTTCCGCTGTAACCTTTTAGTCACTCAAAAAAAAAAAAATTCTTACATCGACCAAAACGTTTTTTTTCCGACCAAACAAAATCTTCTTATATTTTTTATTACTGAATTAAGTCTCAGCAACAATCACGTCAAAATTGACGTGTGGTCCATGCATCTCCTTATAAATAATTACAAAAGAAAATTCAAAGGCTAGCTAGCTTCTCTTCTTCACTAACATTGTTGTTTATAATTAAAGGGAGAAGAATATAAATGTGAGCATTGGATGCTTAGATTTGAGGCCCACACAGAACCAATGAAAGAAGAGAAGAATTGTCAGTGAGGATGCTAAGAAAAAAAATGAATGCAAGATGCAGATGATTAAACAAAGCAGCAGCAATGACTCAGTGAGGTGCAAGATTCTTCTGCTGCTTGTTTTATTTTGTTCTCCATCTCCATGTGATTCCAGATGTGGCTGCAGACCCACATTGGTGGACCACAAAAATTAATTAAAACTAGTTAATTCTGATCTCATGGTGAGGACGATTGTGAAAAAACACTTAGATTTGGGATCAAGTGCTGTGTGAAAGCGATCTATTGTAGCAAGCAACAAAGCAAATCACCAGAAACAAGAACACTAGATTTAATGCGGTTCAGTCAAAAGCTAAGCCTACGTCCATAGAGAAGAGGAGAGAAATTTTATTAAAAGGAACACAAAGATTACAAGAATCTCTCTTTCACAACTCTCAATAGTGAAATCACTAATTTCTACTTGACTTGTTCGACTTTTTTGACTTGCCTTCAAAGCCATCCCAAAGAATATTTATAGAATCCTGAGATTATCCTAGTCCTACCCAAATTTGAAAACACCGCCAAATGATAGAAACTCAAAGAAGAAAACTTTAAATCAGAATTGTATCGAGGATCGAAACAAATTTAGAAACTGGATTTCTGTTGCACCATCGCTTTAGTATCAAACCACATCGGAATCGGATAGGTCCACTACTAAGTCCGAACGCATGCTGTGATCGACTTTCCGAAAATAATAACATTGGCTTCTCCTTTTTTTCCCCCCTTTCTTTCTCTCTTTCTCTTTTTTAACAAATGGGCCTGTAATACCCCGTTCCCGGAATACGTACTTAGTTGCGTATTCAGATTTTTCGATCGTATTTTTCGATTTGTTTTCTGTATTCATTCTGTATTATGAATTCCTTATATGATTGTTTTGTCTTGGATTTGGATTCGTGGATTCGGGGTCAGCCCTAGTCTGAACCGAAGGCCCGATCCTAGAGTATTACTCGATTTAGACATTCTGATAATTTGAATTGACCGATTTTAGCTTTAAATATCATTTTCCAATATTATATATTTTCTATGATTTTCTAGATTTTTCTGGAATTAAAATGAAAGTCTTCAAAACCGGTGCCGACCAGTGTCGCTGATCGATTCTCGATTTTTAATTTGCAAACAGTTAGGAATTTCTAGAAGGTCCTTTAGGCATTATTCCTTAGAATCATATTTTCTATCTACACACTTTTCTGAGGATTTTATGATTTTATGAAATTCCATCGGAGTCGGTAGGTAACTGATTCCGGGATTTTTAGTTTTAAAACTATAAAGTATTTCTTAAAACGGATTTCACTATGATACTTAGTATTATATTCTTGATTTTTGGTAATTATTTCGGGTCGTTCCAAGATACTTGAATTTCGGACGATTCCGGTATTTTCCCGAAAGATTTCCGCATCCGCAACCGAATCCCGGGAATCCGCCACTTTCATTACTTTCATTTTCTCTTCCAAGAGAATAATTTCCCTTTTTCATTTTCTTTTCCTTTTCCTATTTTCTTTCTTTCCTTCCTCCACAATCCACAAGAATTCCAATTCCAAATTCCAACAACTTCCACTCACTTCCACACACTTCCACCAACCTCCACCATTAATATCCCTCCTTCTCTCTCTCTCCCATGGCCGGCCAAGTGGCCAAGAGAAGGACACTCATCCCTCCTCCACTTTGCAAAAACCCCCCCTCTCTTCTACTTTAATTGCATCACCTTCACAAATCCAAAAACCTATAAATACTTTTCCTTTCATTTCTAATCCTTTTTCACTTCATTCTTCACTTCACCTTTCTCTTTCTCTCTTCACCAAGAGCCAAAGCCCTAGCCTCCATCTCCCTCTTCGTCTCCACCACAACCACCGCACCTCCTCCGGCGCCTCCGTCACCACGACTCCGGCGAGGGACCTCCGATCTCCGGCCACCACCTCTTCTCACCAACACCAACGACAAAGACCTCATCTTCTTCTTCATCATCAACCACCATCACTCCATCACCTTGTGCTTCTCTTAGGTAAGTGTTCTTCATCACCAAGACTTGATTTATTTCCTAGTATACTTAAGTTTACATATCATGTTCACTTGTGTCTTCAATTTATGATTTTTGGATCATCAAACACAAACCCTAGAAAATCTGTTCTGTTTGCTGTTTCCAGGCGATTAGTCGACTTGACCTAGCCATTAGTCGACTAACCCATTCTGTCCTGAGAAACACAGCTCTAGGAAACACAGTTTTAGTCGACTAGACCAAATTACCAGTCGACTAGAGACCCTTAGTCGACTACACCCTTGACCCTAGTCGACTAACCTTTCCTGAACCAGAAACCTTAACTCTCTGTATCTCAGATTTAGTCGACTTAACATAACTGTTAGTCGACTTGTCATGTCTGTTAGTCGACTACCCATATGACCCTAGTCGACTAACCTTTTCCTGAAACAGAAATCCACTCTCTGGATCACAGTATTAGTCGACTACCCCATCTTCCTAGTCGACTAACCCCTCTATTAGTCGACTACTCTTCCACCCTAGTCGACTAACTTTGGCTGTTTGTCTTAGTTGATTTCTTTCTTGAATATGAACCTTACCCTCTAGACTTATATCATATCTTAGTATTACTTGACTTGTCACTTGACAAACATCATCTTCCCTTCTCTCTTTCTCTCTCCTCTTCACTCTACATATTATATCACAGGTTATGGCGCATCCCAAGTTCAGTGGATTTTGGATCTTTTGGCATATTGGTGGTTTAGGCGAGTAGTCTCGCTCTTCTCTCGTATCCCGTTTCGTCGGGACGATAAGTATTTCGCTTCTTATTTCTATATTCATGTATTGCCCTGCAATTGCTTATGGTAGCTTCATCTTGTACTTGTGCCATGCTTATGATATGCTTACTTCTTTATCGTATACCATGCGTGGCCGACCCTTCGTGGTCGTTGGACTTTGAGTCACTTCCATGTTACTACTTGTCATTGCTTCAGACTAGTCAGTTGCATGCTTTTATTTAACACATGTATATCACCTGGCATCTAGTGTGTTATCACCTGACCACCTTGCATGCTATTATTTGGCAAGACCCTCTTGTTATGTCGTGATTTACCCAGACTATTATCATCTCTTGTCATGTTTGTTGTTTGTTAAATATCATCACCCTTGTCATGCTATCTTTGACACCAAGCATGATACACCTGATTCTTATAATTATCACGATAATGGGAATGTAGTACCTGATTACTTGTTATGATTCCAGTTACGTATTACAGTTATGATCCTGCTCATTCCCTAATCTGATAATTATGTTAATAAACCATAAAAAGGACAACTTGTATGGGGAATGGGAGGAAATGATGGATGCCGGAATGATATCTTGCTTATAGTAATGGAATAAAATACTGGCGGTAAGTGTTAGTGGGACTTAGGGCCCACAGGAGATTAGTGTTAGGGGACTTTGGGCCTCCAAACTGGTTCCAGGTGTATGGAAATTACTATAAGAAGCTCTATCAGTTCTCCATCTATTTCCAATAACAACCTTGTTTTACTCGGATATGGATCTATGTGCGTTGGGACGCTAGTTCACATAGCTAGATATCAGGGTAAGACGCGTAATAATAAAGTGTCATAATAACCGGCTCTTTAAGTTGTAAGTAGAGGTATGTGGAATGGGACGCATACTAAAGCCTGCAACTTAAACGACTATGAATCTGTGTTGTGCCTTACTATATTGCTTGTCCTGGATTTTACTTCGGCTTTCCGGTTTTATGAGTATTATCGTATTAACTGCTTATACCTTGCTTTATCCTTTGTATCCACCTGCTTCCTGTTCATTATCTTATCATGCCTGAGAACAGTCGGGTTGAACGGGCTTGGGTTATGGTGACATGAGATAAAGGTATATAGATGAGGGTTTCCTTGTTTGGATTATTCCTTCGATGTACTAGTCTCATGGAACCGTAATCTGAAGCCATACAATCAGATTGTTTGTCCTTGGCTTTACATGACATGTACTCACCCTTGCTCGCCACTTGGTTTTGCTTCACCACTCGCCTGGGGAGTATCATTTGACTCCCCTGGATCCTCATGTCCAGGTCATGGAGCTTGGAGCGTGTAGATTCTCCCCCTTGCGGATCAGAGTAGCGCAGCGGTAGCGTGGATCCCCAAACGATCATCCAGAGCTCCATCCTTCCAGGCCCCTTGTGAGTCTCTCGAGTTTTTCTTTTAAACTCATGAGTGCCTTTCATACTGTTCATACTTGTATATTTCCTTGTATTCTCGCATTTGCGCATATTAGTGATGTGATATTCATGTAATATTGGATCACTTCTGGTGATAACTCTGTGATTGTATTCATGTGTTGGAATGTATAATGCACCACTTACTTCCGTACTCTGATTCTTGTCTGTACTGATGCTTAGCGTATATACGGGAGGGTAGTTCTGACCTACTATATACGTTGCAGTGACGTCCCCGTATCGCCGGGATCGGGGCGTTACAGGATGGTATCAGAGCCTAGGCTCTAACTTCCTCAGTACGTCCAGAGGGCAAATTAATGGTAATGAAATTTGCAACTGGAATACTTGAGTCTTGGTTATACATTCCAACTACAAGTGCAGAGTTATCTATTTCTTGACTATCTTTCCTTTGATTCTTAATTCCTCCTATCCTTTCCCTGTTTTGGTTTATGAAGCCTTACACTATCTTAAGATATGACTAGACTAGAGAGGTAGTGGCTGGTTCTGCATGAAGCTATTATGTGATCTCTTCGGTGAATTCTATGAAGCTTGGTATTCTCCAGATTGATCCTGATCTGGCCATCTTTCAGAGGTCAGCAGTTGGAATTCTCTACGGATATTCTACATTCTCTACTATATCGTTCGGAGTGATTGATGCCTGGTATTCGGGATTCTTAATTATCGGCCTTCTTTATTATGCTCAGGACTATCAGGGTTTTCTTCATCTTCGGTATTCTGGCTCATTTATTGCACAGCCACGACATCAGCAGTATTATTCAGCATTATTCGAAGATTTATACAGCCGAAGTGCGGAGTGCGGAGGATTATTGTTCAGTCGACTTGAGAGCCCTACCTATAGTGCTTCATATCTTAATCAGTATAAATTCCACCTTTGTCCCTTTGTATTCAATTTACCCTTATCGAAATTGCGAGGACGCAATTTTTTGTAAGGTGGGTGGATTGTAATACCCCGTTCCCGGAATACGTACTTAGTTGCGTATTCAGATTTTTCGATCGTATTTTTTGATTTGTTTTCTGTATTCATTCTGTATTATGAATTCCTTATATGATTGTTTTGTCTTGGATTTGGATTCGTGGATTCGGGTCAGCCCTAGTCTGAACCGAAGCCCGATCCTAGAGTATTACTCGATTTAGACATTCTGATAATTTGAATTGACCGATTTTAGTTTTAAATATCATTTTCCAATATTATATATTTTCTATGATTTTCTAGATTTTTCTGGAATTAAAATGAAAGTCTTCAAAACCGGTGCCGACTAGTGTCGCTGATCGATTCTCGGATTTTTAATTTGCAAACAGTTAGGATTTCTAGAAGGTCCTTTAGGCATTATTCCTTAGAATCATATTTTCTATCTACACACTTTTCTGAGGATTTTATGATTTTATGAAAATTCCATCGGAGTCGGTAGGTAACTGATTCCGGGATTTTTAGTTTTAAAACTATAAAGTATTTCTTAAAACGGATTTCACTATGATACTTAGTATTATATTCTTGATTTTTGGTAATTATTTCGGGTCGTTCCAAGATACTTGAATTTCGGACGATTCCGGTATTTTCCCGAAAGATTTCCGCATCCGCAACCGAATCCCGGGAATCCGCCACTTTCATTACTTTCATTTTCTCTTCCAAGAGAATAATTTCCCTTTTCCATTTTCTTTTTCCTTTTCCTATTTTCTTTCTTTCCTTCCTCCACAATCCACAAGAATTCCAATTCCAAATTCCAACAACTTCCACTCACTTCCACACACTTCCACCAACCTCCACCATTATATCCCTCCTTCTCTCTCTCTCTCTCCCATGGCCGGCCAAGTGGCCAAGAGTGGACACTCATCCCCTCCCTCCTCCACTTTGCAAAAACCCCCCTCTCTTCTACTTTAATTGCATCACCTTCACAAATCCAAAAACCTATAAATACTTTTCCTTTTCATTTCTAATCCTTTTTCACTTCATTCTTCACTTCACCTTTCTCTTTCTTCTCTTCACCAAGAGCCAAAGCCCTAGCCTCCATCTCCCTCTTCGTCTCCACCACAACCACCGCACCTCCTCCGGCGCCTCCGGCCACCACGACTCCGGCGAGGGACCTCCGATCTCCGGCCACCACCTCTTCTCACCAACACCAACGACAAAGACCTCATCTTCTTCTTCATCATCAACCACCATCACTCCATCACCTTGTGCTTCTCTTAGGTAAGTGTTCTTCATCACCAAGACTTGATTTATTTCCTAGTATACTTAAGTTTACATATCATGTTCACTTGTGTCTTCAATTTATGATTTTTGGATCATCAAACACAAACCCTAGAAAATCTGTTCTGTTTGCTGTTTCCAGGCGATTAGTCGACTTGACCTAGCCATTAGTCGACTAACCCATTCTGTCCTGAGAAACACAGCTCTAGGAAACACAGTTTTAGTCGACTAGACCAAATTACCAGTCGACTAGAGACCCTTAGTCGACTACACCCTTGACCCTAGTCGACTAACCTTTCCTGAACCAGAAACCTTAACTCTCTGTATCTCAGATTTAGTCGACTTAACATAACTGTTAGTCGACTTGTCATGTCTGTTAGTCGACTACCCATATGACCCTAGTCGACTAACCTTTTCCTGAAACAGAAATCCAACTCTCTGGATCACAGTATTAGTCGACTACCCCATCTTCCTAGTCGACTAACCCCTCTATTAGTCGACTACTCTTCCACCCTAGTCGACTAACTTTGGCTGTTTGTCTTAGTTGATTTCTTTCTTGAATATGAACCTTACCCTCTAGACTTATATCATATCTTAGTATTACTTGACTTGTCACTTGACAAACATCATCTTCCCTTCTCTCTTTCTCTCTCCTCTTCACTCTACATAATTATATCACAGGTTATGGCGCATCCCAAGTTCAGTGGATTTTGGATCTTTTGGCATATTGGTGGTTTAGGCGAGTAGTCTCGCTCTTCTCTCGTATCCCGTTTCGTCGGGACGATAAGTATTTCGCTTCTTATTTCTATATTCATGTATTGCCCTTGCAATTGCTTATGGTAGCTTCATCTTGTACTTGTGCCATGCTTATGATATGCTTACTTCTTTATCGTATACCATGCGTGGCCGACCCTTCGTGGTCGTTGGACTTTGAGTCACTTCCATGTTACTACTTGTCATTGCTTCAGACTAGTCAGTTGCGTGCTTTTATTTAACACATGTATATCACCTGGCATCTAGTGTGTTATCACCTGACCACCTTGCATGCTATTATTTGGCAAGACCCTCTTGTTATGTCGTGATTTACCCAGACTATTATCAATCTCTTGTCATGTTTGGTTGTTTGTTAAATATCATCACCCTTGTCATGCTATCTTTTGACACCAAGCATGATACACCTGATTCTTATAATTATCACGATAATGGGAATGTAGTACCTGATTACTTGTTATGATTCCAGTTACGTATTACAGTTATGATCCTGCTCATTCCCTTAATCTGATAATTATGTTAATAAACCATAAAAAGGACAACTTGTATGGGGAATGGGAGGAAATGATGGATGCCGGAATGATATCTTGCTTATAGTAATGGAATAAAATACTGGCGGTAAGTGTTAGTGGGACTTAGGGCCCACAGGAGATTAGTGTTAGGGGGACTTTGGGCCTCCAAACTGGTTCCAGGTGTATGGAAACTACTATAAGAAGCTCTATCAGTTCTCCATCTATTTCCAATAACAACCTTGTTTTACTCGGATATGGATCTATGTGCGTTGGGACGCTAGTTCACATAGCTAGATATCAGGGTAAGACGAGTAATAATAAAGTGTCATAATAACCGGCTTTTTAAGTTGTAAGTAGAGGTATGTGGAATGGGACGCATACTAAAGCCTGCAACTTAAACGGCTATGAATCTGTGTTGTGCCTTACTATATTGCTTGTCCTGGATTTTACTTCGGCTTTCCGGTTTTATGAGTATTATCGTATTAACTGCTTATACCTTGCTTTATCCTTTGTATCCACCTGCTTCCTGTTCATTATCTTATCATGCCTGAGAACAGTCGGGTTGAACGGGCTTGGGTTATGGTGACATGAGATAAAGGTATATAGATGAGGGTTTCCTTGTTTGGATTATTCCTTCGATGTACTAGTCTCATGGAACCGTAATCTGAAGCCATACAATCAGATTGCTTGTCCTTGGCTTTACATGACATGTACTCACCCTTGCTCGCCACTTGGTTTTACTTCACCACTCGCCTGGGGAGTATCATTTGACTCCCCTGGATCCTCATGTCCAGGTCATGGAGCTTGGAGCGTGTAGATTCTCCCCCTTGCGGATCAGAGTAGCGCAGCGGTAGCGTGGATCCCCAAACGATCATCCAGAGCTCCATCCTTCCAGGCCCCCTTGTGAGTCTCTCGAGTTTTTCTTTTAAACTCATGAGTGCCTTTCATACTGTTCATACTTGTATATTTCCTTGTATTCTCGCATTTGCGCATATTAGTGATGTGATATTCATGTAATATTGGATCACTTCTGGTGATAACTCTGTGATTGTATTCATGTGTTGGAATGTATAATGCACCACTTACTTCCGTACTCTGATTCTTGTCTGTACTGATGCTTAGCGTATATACGGGAGGGTAGTTCTGACCTACGTATATACGTTGCAGTGACGTCCCCGTATCGCCGGGATCGGGGCGTTACAGGGCCTTTAGCTCATATGAAAAGGGAAAATAAATAAAGCTCAATTACATACATAGAATGGTTTTTGAGGAAATTATTATGCATGGAATATGATGTAGTCAAATATGCAGGAAGAGAGAGGAAATTGAGGAAGTCAACAATCGACAACAAGGAGCCAAAGAAGAGGAATCAGCAGTAGCAGCAGCAACAGGGAATCAGTAGCAGCAGCAGCACGGTCGACCGGACCGGTCGACCGTTGTGCACCAACGTGCACAGGCTGTAGCAGTCGACCGCCCAGTTGACCGCAGAAGGAGAGCGGTCGACCGCTCGGTCGACCGACTGACATTGCCTAACTCTCGGTTAGGTCGGTTGTAACACCCCGCTCCCGGAATACGTACTTAGTTGCGTATTCAGATTTTTCAATCGTATTTTTCGACTTACTTCTTGTATTTATTTTGTATTATGAATTATTTATATGAACGTTTTATCT
Organism: Agave tequilana; assembly: GCA_038442645.1. Lineage (NCBI taxonomy): Eukaryota > Viridiplantae > Streptophyta > Magnoliopsida > Asparagales > Asparagaceae > Agave > Agave tequilana. The sequence goes on from JAVJIF010014717.1 coordinate 17,732, forward strand.
TGGATTTGGATTCGTGGACTCGGAGTCAGCCCTAGTCTGAACCGAGGGCCCGATCCTAGGGTATTACTCGGTTTGGTCATTCTGGTAATCCGATTTGACCGATTTCAATTTTGAGCATCATTTTCCAATATTTTAGATTTTCTATGATTTTCTGGAATTTTCCTGGATTAAATTGAAAATCTTCAAAACCGGTGTCGACCAGCACCGCTGACCGACTTCTGGATTTTTAATTTACAAACGGAGTTGAATTTTAAGAAACGGTTTTCCTGTAACTTCTTAAAATCATATTTTCTATCTAAATACTTTTTCTGAGAATTTTCTAAATTTATCAAAATTTCACTGAATTGGGTGTCGGCCAGTATCACTGGTTGATTCCAAGAATTTTAATTTACAATTGGAATCAAATTTCTGGATTCCGCTTTCACATTCCTTCTTAAAATATATTTTCTTCCTTCAGGCATTTTCTAGGAATTTTCAGATTTTATCAAAAATCCAGCCTACCCGGTGTAGACCGGAATCGGCGGTTGGCTTCCGGATTTTTAATTTGAAAACGGGATTTTATTTTGGAAAACCGATTTCGTATTATTCCTCAGGATGACGTTTTCTACCTCCGGGAATTTTTGGGGATTTTTCTGGAACAGTCGATTTTTCGCGACTATATTATATTATTATTTTATTCTAATCCATTCTTTTCTTTCTTTCTTTCCTTTTCTTTCCCTCCATTGATCCAGCCATTCCCCCACGTGGGAGACACCACCCCCTTACCTACTCCCATCACATCCCCATCACTATCACTCTCTTTCTCCTTTTCTTTTTCTTTTCTTTCCTTTTTCTTTTCTTTCCTTCTTCACTTTTTCTCTCTTCTTCTTCTTCTTTTTCTTCTTCTCCATGATGGCCGACGCCCAAGCTAGCCACCACCGGAGCCACCACCGCCGGCCACCCTAGGCTGGCCACCACCCCTTCTTCCACAACTCCTCTCCACACCAACACCATCTTCAATCTCAACCAACCACCAACAACCTTCAATTTCCACCAAACCCATCCACAATCCACTTCCATCTTCTCCAAAATTCTCCCTCACCACCATCAAATTCTCCCCTTTAACTACTCCATCATCACCTCCTCCTCCTTCTCCAACTTCCTAACACCACCAATCACCATCACCACCACCACAACCACCACCACCATCACCACCTCCATCAACTACAACAACAACAACCACCACCAAGAAACCCACACCCTCCTCCTCCACCCGGGCGCGCGCGCGCCGCCCTTCACCCCGGCGGCGGCGCCGCCGCCGGCAGGCCGCCGGCGCCGGCCGTGGCCGGCCGGCCACCCCCACACACCTCCTTCCTTCTTCTTTTCATTTCTTTCTTTCTTTCTTCTTTTCTTTTCTTTCTTTCCTTTTTCCTTTTCATTTCATTCCCTAAATAAAAAGATTCCCCTCTTTCCTAAAATACCCCCATCCTCTTTCTAAAACTACTACACTCTATTTACATCAATACCCCACTCCTTTAAATCCCAATTTTATTTCAAAATACACCTCATTTTCTCTCTCTTTTCCCTACAACTTTCCCTCTCTCTCCTCAACTCCCTGTCCCCCTTTGTGACTTGCCGACGCGGGTCTCTCCCCCGCGTCTAGGCTATCCGTAACGCGGCCTCCGCGTTTATGTATCGACGCAGCGTGGGGCCAACGCCCGCGTCTGTATCTCTCTCGTGTCAACACGACGCGGAGCTAAAGTCCGCGTCTGTGTTCTTCCTGTGCTTCTCCGTTGGCAAGACCTAGGGCCGGTACCCTCCTTTTGGATTGGGGCCGAACATCCCTTCGTCGGGCACAACAAAGGAATCACCTTTCCTCCTCTCTGATTATTTCCTAACGCGGATCTCAACCCCGCGTTTGAGGTATCTTCGCAGCGCGACTCCCGCGTCTGTGATCTCCTCGTGCTAACGCGATGCGGACCCCACGGCCGCGTCCGCGTTTCCCTCGTGCCCTGATTTGGACGCGGGCCTCGATCCCCGCGTTTGTGGTGTCTTCACAATGCGATCCCCCGCGTTTCACTCTCATAAGCCCGCGTCTCCCTGTTACTCTTTCTCTCTCCTCTTCACTTTCTCTCACCTCATAAATATATATTATTTTATGGCGCGTGCGCGAGTTCCAGGGATTCCAGACTTTTCGGCTTTCCGGTGATTTAGGCGAGTGTCCTCGCTCTCGCCTCCATTTGGGTTTCCCCGCTTCGTCGGGTCGATATGTATTCCATTTCATGTATTATGTTTTGGGCTGAGTCCCTGTATTGTGTATGGCCGAGTGCCAATATCTGGACATGTATTGCTCTGTGACGAATGCTTGTACTAGGGTAGTTTCCTTCTTGTACTCATACCATGCCTGTGATGTATTGTACTGCCTTATACCATACTTGGCTTCCGGACCCTTCAACCTCCGGTCACTCACGATCTCGAAAGAGAGGTGATTGGGATCGGCAGGTCTCTCAGTTCAGCCTCCGGTCCCTCACTGTCTCTGAAGAGGCGTGATTGGGATCGTCAGGTTTCTCAGCTCCGCCTGGTGAGCATGCTTAGCGCTCAGTGCCTTATTCACTAAATTCGTCTAGGCGAGTTGCTGCCGGATTCTCTGCTCGTATCTTAATCCGAGTATCCCAGTAACCTCGCAGAGCGTATTAGTGTCTAAACTCTGTTCGCTGCTTATGCCTCCAGCTTGTTCAGCTCCGCCTGGTTATCATGATCAGCATTCAGCGCTTTACCACTAGATTCGTCTAGGCGAGTTGCTGCCGGATTTACCGCTCGTACTTCAGTCGAGTCGTCCCGGTAACCTCGCCAGACGCTCCAGTGATAAATCCTGGTTGCTATCTGTATTTCCAGCTTGCTTAGCTCCGCTTGATATGCTCAACCATTTCGCTGATGCCTATTATTTACAAAGCTTGTTATGATAACACGTACCATGCCATTACTTCATGCCTGACACCTGTCTATACTACTTGTCGTTTTCATATTACTTTTAACACATGTATATCACCTGACAACTGATGTGTTATCACCTGACCTCAGACATGCTACTATTTGGCAAGACCCCTTGTTATGACATGGCTTGCCACCGGACTATATCAATCTCTTGACATGACTGGTTACCTGTCTAAATATCATCACCCTGTCATGCTATCACTTGACACCCAGCATGATATACTTGACCTGTGATTATCACATTTACGGGAACCCTGTCTTGTTATCCTGTACTATGTACAGTGACCTGATGTCCTGTATCATGATCAGTGACCTGTTATCCTGTATTATATACAGTGACCTGAACTCCTGAATTCCTGATCATGTCCTGTTCCTGTTATTCCCGTAAATTGATAATTAACCTAATAAATCATAAAAGGAACAACTTGCATCGGGTCGGGGGAAACATACGGCTATCAATATGTGTTCGTGTTTACAGTGGTATTAGGCATGTTGTGCAACTAAAACTTCCGGTCTGACCTGTGGGCCTCCAGGCGACCGAGGGGAGTGCTGGCTCCCTCCTCCTGAATCCTGAAAAGGCATACATAAGTCCCTCCTGATAGGCCTTGCGGCTGGTTCCGTCACCAAGCAACGGAACACCCTGGACCGTGGTCCCGGGCAAGCACGGGACCCACTGTAAACATAGTTCGTTGATACCCCCGCTGGTTTCCAATAACAACCTTGCTTTACTCGGATATGGATCTATGTGTGCTGGGACGCTAGTTCACATAGCTAGATATCAGGGTAAGACGAGTAATAATAAAGTGTCTAATAACCGCTCTTTAAGTTGTAAGTAGAGGTATGTGGAATGGGACGCATACTGAAGCCTGCAGCTTAAACGGCTTTGAATCTGTGATATGCCTTATCATATTTGCTTGTCCTGGATTTTACATCGGATTTCCGGTTTTATGAGAATTATTATATTAACTGCTCATGCCCTGCTTTATCCCTGGTATCCATCTGCCTCCTGTTCATTATCTTATCATGCCCTGAGTGCAGTCGGATTGTATGTGCTTGGATTATGGTGACATAAGATAAAGGTATATAGATGAGGGTTTCCTTGTTTGGATTATTCCTTCGACGTACTAGTCTTATGGAGCCGTGATCTGAAACCATACAATCAGATTTGCTCGTCCTCGGCTATACTTGGTCTTATCGCTTTACATGTGCTTATCCTTGCTCGCCACTTGGCTTTTGTATCACCACTCGCCTGGGGAGTTTCATCTGACTCCCCTGGATTCTCATGTCCAGGTCAAGGAGCTTGGAGCGTGTGGATTCTCCCTGTTGTTGATCAGAGTGGCGCAGCGGTAGCGTGGATCTCCAGCAGACCGTTCAGAGCTCCATCCTTCCAGGCCCCCCTGTGTGCCTCTCGAGTTTTCCTTTAGTAAACTCGTGAGTGCTCTTTTGTACTATTTATCCATGTACATCTGCTTGTAATCTCGCAATTGCGCATATCAGTGATGTAATATTCATGTAATATTGGATCACCTCTGGTGATAACTTTGTAATTGTACTCATATGTTGGAATGTATAATGCACCACTTGCTTCCGTACTCTGATTCTTGCCTGTACTGATGCTTAGCGTATATACGTGAAGGTACTTCTGACTTGCGTATATACGTTGCAGTAATGTCTCCGTATCCGCCGGATCGGGGCGTTACAGGTTGGTATCAGAGCCTAGGCTCTCACCTCCTCAGTACGTCCAGACGGCAAATTAATGGTAAAGAAATTTGCAACTGGAATGCATGAGTCTTGGTTATACAATCCAACTACAAGTACAAAGTTATCCATTCTCTCTTGATAATCTTATCCTTGAATTCTGAAGTTCTCCCATCCTTTCATACTTCAGTTTCTTGTTATTCTTGGACCAACTCGGACATGAAAAGATGGGGAAATCATAACGGTTCTGGTTCTTCCTAGGGTAACCCTAATGGAGAAAATCTTGATTTAAGACTATCTCTGCAAGATATGATGAGACACGATCAAGTACAGATGAAGGTCCCGCACCAAGGATCATTGGTTGCACTCCGGGAACAGAAGCCAGGCGACATGTTGGCTTTCAGGAAATTACAGCCGGCAATCTTTTCAAGCATGGAGAAGCCCTGGATGTATAGCAGTGGTCAGTAAACCTGATGGATCTTCTAAGTCAACTTGGGTCCCTGACGAGAACTAGGTGAAAATGATCGAGATTCAGTTAGAAGATGTAGCCTGGATGTAGTAGTTGGCGGAAGCAGCGAGACTGGGAAAACCCAACACTTGGGACTAGTTCTCGAAGGATTTCTATAGGAAGATTCTTCTCTGTAATAGCCCAGGAAGAAATGAAAGAATGATTTATCAAATTGCGATAGGGAGATTGGATTATAAATAAGTATACTGCAAAATTCCTAAGGCAGAGTCGGTCGGTGTTTTACATGGTGGCCGACAAGGAGAACCGAGCAAGCAATATCTCAAATGAGAAATGAAGATGAAGAGCAGGATGTTTCTTATCCCCAAGCAGCCCAAGGAGTATTCTCAAGTTCTTCAGTCATCATCCGGGAAGTGGAATGGACCCAGAGGAGAAAGATTAGAATGAGTTGCAGATGAAGTTGGTGAAGAGACCCTCTTAATTAATGGAAGTTGAAGGCTCAGACAGGCCTCTGGACGCCCTACTAGCTAAGCCATCCCTCTAACCCTGCCCACAACATATGACCGGTGGATATTGTCTGGAGCTGGGTATCTACAACACACAACCACCAGCAAGGCTATGAATTATGTCATACACGGGTTCAGAGATTAGTTGAAATGTGACTGACTGTTCAAGGAGACAGAGAACATTACACCGATCAGATCAACTCTTCCAGTATCACCGTTGTGAGGGAATCCAGGACCTACTGTCAGAATAACCTCACTTCATCCCCAGCATCCAGCATGGAGTCATATACAAAGGAGACCAAGAACTAGGGCACATGGTGAAGGGAAGCAAACATATAATCTGACTGAAGAGGAAGTCAGGATGCTCAAGATGATGGAGTAAGAACAGAAAGGGTGTTCGATATCTGAAGGAGGAATCCTTGAAGTACTGACCGTAATTATTATCCCCATTTTAATATGTCCGGGAGTTGGTAAACTTCTCTATATCATATCCTCCTCATTGCACTATCACCATCAATCCTAGTCCGTCCTATCTCTCTCCCTATTTCATGATTCCTATCTCTCCTATTTTTGCTATTCTGATTTTTATAACCTTTATGCCAACTTAAGATATGCGTAGCTAGAGAGGTAATAGCAGGGCAGATGTAGTCACTCTCATTATGTTCTGGCATTCCTCGACTCTGGTATATCACTTTGTCTTATACTGGGCAGATCTTCGGCCTCGCATTATATTCTTGAATTTATGGATACATCATGGGAGACTAGCACATCAAGCAGAGTAGTCGTCACTTATGTAAGTCGGATAGATTGCATCAATTCATTAGAAGTGTCAGTATATATAACGACATTTCAGAATCAGGACTTCTGGCAGATAGAGTTATGATATTTTCTATTACTCTAATAGCGATCATGATTTCTTCGACTATGATCATGGAACTCGGGTTTTCTCAGAGCTAATATGCCGTCCGATTATTATTCAGAAGACAGTATTCGGGACACGTCTCAGTTATTATAATTTCTTGATCATATTCTCAGAGCCAATAACTCCTGGCAGTTTTTATTGATTTGGTGGACCAAAGGTTCCGCTAGCCTCGCTAAGCGAGGGTCGTGTTCTAGTCATCCGTGAACCTAACCAGGTGTGAGTTTCGCTGCACCCTGGTGCTTAGCATTTAGCGTTGTGTTACGCGCTGGCTTCGTCGCGTGAACTTCGCTATATGCGAGTCTCGCAGAGCGTTAGCCTCGCCGCACCCTAATGTTTAATACCTGAGCTGTGTTACGCGATAACCTCATCTAGGCTTGGTTTCATCCGTGGCTAGTCCCTTCAGTGCTTAGCACTCTAGCCATTCCTCGGATTTCTTCTGCCCAGCGTGCTTTTATGGATCTGCTGAACAGAGTTCCATCACTATATCTGAGCTATCGCCATGGCCTTGTCAATGATCCATTCTACAAATCTTGCAGGGCTCAGATATCTTCTTCCTGTTTCATCTGCAGTCGGTTTATCATTCATAAGTCAGTATTCCAAATTCTTCACAGTTATTTTATATTCTTGGCTACATCTTTCAGAGTTAACAAAGCCCAGTATGCAGCCGTCAGTGATTCTACTGCAAAAGGATAACATCTTACTATGCAGGGTTTTATATTATATTATGGACTTCAGCACTATGGATTTCATTAGTTTTAGCTCACAGTCTGATCGAAGTATTATTGATTATCTTACCAAGTCAGCTCACTTTATATTGTTCAGAATGGGTTAGTCCTTTGAAGTTCTGGCAGTGTTCTTTTATAAGCAGACATCAGATCAGTATTATTATGGCACCGTCAGAGGATGTACGTATACGGCAGAAGTGCAGCGATGCTATAGTCCTGAGTGAGCGTTTAGTCAATCTGGGAGATCAGCTCATAGTTATTCATATCTTGATTGGCATAATCCTCATTCCTACCTTTTTGTGTTCATTTCACCCCTTATCGAAATTGCGAGGACGCAATTTTTTGTAAGGTGGATGGAATGTAACACCCCGCTCCCGGAATACGTACTTAGTTGCGTATTTAGATTTTTCAATCGTATTTTTCGACTTACTTCTTGTATTTATTTTGTATTATGAATTATTTATATGAACGTTTTATCTTGGATTTGGATTCGTGGACTCGGAGTCAGCCCTAGTCTGAACCGAGGGCCCGATCCTAGGGTATTAATCGGTTTGGTCATTCGGGTAATCCGATTTGACCGATTTCAGTTTTGAGCATCATTTTCCAATATTTTAGATTTTCTATGATTTTCTGGAATTTTCCTGGATTAAATTGAAAATCTTCAAAACCGGTGTCGACCAGCACCGCTGACCGACTTCTAGATTTTTAATTTACAAATGGAGTTGAATTTTAAGAAACGGTTTTCCTGTAACTTCTTAAAATCATATTTTCTATCTAAATACTTTTTCTGAGAATTTTCTAAATTTATCAAAATTTCACTGAATTGGGTGTCGGCCAGTATCACTGGTTGATTCCAAGAATTTTAATTTACAATTGGAATCAAATTTCTGGATTCCGCTTTCACATTCCTTCTTAAAATATATTTTCTTCCTTCAGGCATTTTCTAGGAATTTTCAGATTTTATCAAAATCCAGCCTACCCGGTGTAGACCGGAATCGGCGGTTGGCTTCCGGATTTTTAATTTGAAAACGGGATTTTATTTTGGAAAACCGATTTCGTATTATTCTTCAGGATGACGTTTTCTACCTCCGGGAATTTTTGGGGATTTTTCTGGAACAGTCGATTTTTCGCGACTATATTATATTATTATTTTATTCTAATCCATTCTTTTCTTTCTTTCTTTCCTTTTCTTTCCCTCCATTGATCCAGCCATTCCCCCACGTGGGAGACACCACCCCCCTTACCTACTCCCATCACATCCCCATCACTATCACTCTCTTTCTCCTTTTCTTTTTCTTTTTCTTTCCTTTTTCTTTTCTTTCCTTCTTCACTTTTTCTCTCTTCTTCTTCTTCTTTTCTTCTTCTCCATGATGGCCGACGCCCAAGCTAGCCACCACCGGAGCCACCACCGCCGGCCACCCTAGGCCGGCCACCACCCCTTCTTCCACAACTCCTCTCCACACCAACACCATCTTCAATCTCAACCACCACCAACAACCTTCAATTTCCACCAAACCCATCCACAATCCACTTCCATCTTCTCCAAAATTCTCCCTCACCACCATCAAATTCTCCCCTTTAACTACTCCATCATCACCTCCTCCTCCTTCTCCAACTTCCTAACACCACCAATCACCATCACCACCACCACAACCACCACCACCATCACCACCTCCATCAACTACAACAACAACAACAACCACCAAGAAACCCACACCCTCCTCCTCCACCCGGGCGCGCGCGCGCCGCCCTTCACCCCGGCGCGGCGCCGCCGCCGGCAGGCCGCCGGCGCCGGCCGTGGCCGGCCGGCCACCCCCACACACCTCCTTCCTTCTTCTTTTCATTTCTTTCTTTCTTTCTTCTTTTCTTTTCTTTCTTTCCTTTTTCCTTTTCATTTCATTCCCTAAATAAAAAGATTCCCCTCTTTCCTAAAATACCCCCATCCTCTTTCTAAAACTACTACACTCTATTTACATCAATACCCCACTCCTTTAAATCCCAATTTTATTTCAAAATACACCTCATTTTCTCTCTCTTTTCCTACAACTTTCCCTCTCTCTCCTCAACTCCCTGTCCCCCTTTGTGACTTGCCGACGCGGGTCTCTCCCCCGCGTCTAGGCTATCCGTAACGCGGCCTCCGCGTTTATGTATCGACGCAGCGTGGGGCCAACGCCCGCGTCTGTATCTCTCTCGTGTCAACACGACGCGGAGCTAAAGTCCGCGTCTGTGTTCTTCCTGTGCTTCTCCGTTGGCAAGACCTAGGGCCGGTACCCTCCTTTTGGATTGGGGCCGAACATCCCTTCGTCGGGCACAACAAAGGAATCACCTTTCCTCCTCTCTGATTATTTCCTAACGCGGATCTCAACCCCGCGTTTGAGGTATCTTCGCAGCGCGACTCCCGCGTCTGTGATCTCCTCGTGCTAACGCGATGCGGACCCCACGGCCGCGTCCGCGTTTCCCTCGTGCCCTGATTTGGACGCGGGCCTCGATCCCCGCGTTTGTGGTGTCTTCACAATGCGATCCCCCGCGTTTCACTCTCATAAGCCCGCGTCTCCCTGTTACTCTTTCTCTCTCCTCTTCACTTTCTCTCACCTCATAAATATATTATTTTATGGCGCGTGCGCGAGTTCCAGGGATTCCAGACTTTTCGGCTTTCCGGTGATTTAGGCGAGTGTCCTCGCTCTCGCCTCCATTTGGGTTTCCCCGCTTCGTCGGGTCGATATGTATTCCATTTCATGTATTATGTTTTGGGCTGAGTCCCTGTATTGTGTATGGCCGAGTGCCAATATCTGGACATGTATTGCTCTGTGACGAATGCTTGTACTAGGGTAGTTTCCTTCTTGTACTCATACCATGCCTGTGATGTATTGTACTGCCTTATACCATACTTGGCTTCCGGACCCTTCAACCTCCGGTCACTCACGATCTCGAAAGAGAGGTGATTGGGATCGGCAGGTCTCTCAGTTCAGCCTCCGGTCCCTCACTGTCTCTGAAGAGGCGTGATTGGGATCGTCAGGTTTCTCAGCTCCGCCTGGTGAGCATGCTTAGCGCTCAGTGCCTTATTCACTAAATTCGTCTAGGCGAGTTGCTGCCGGATTCTCTGCTCGTATCTTAATCCGAGTATCCCGGTAACCTCGCAGAGCGTATTAGTGTCTAAACTCTGTTCGCTGCTTATGCCTCCAGCTTGTTCAGCTCCGCCTGGTTATCATGATCAGCATTCAGCGCTTTACCACTAGATTCGTCTAGGCGAGTTGCTGCCGGATTTACCGCTCGTACTTCAGTCGAGTCGTCCCGGTAACCTCGCCAGACGCTCCAGTGATAAATCCTGGTTGCTATCTGTATTTCCAGCTTGCTTAGCTCCGCTTGATATGCTCAACCATTTCGCTGATGCCTATTATTTACAAAGCTTGTTATGATAACACGTACCATGCCATTACTTCATGCCTGACACCTGTCTATACTACTTGTCGTTTTCATATTACTTTTAACACATGTATATCACCTGACAACTGATGTGTTATCACCTGACCTCAGACATGCTACTATTTGGCAAGACCCCTTGTTATGACATGGCTTGCCACCGGACTATATCAATCTCTTGACATGACTGGTTACCTGTCTAAATATCATCACCCTGTCATGCTATCACTTGACACCCAGCATGATATACTTGACCTGTGATTATCACATTTACGGGAACCCTGTCTTGTTATCCTGTACTATGTACAGTGACCTGATGTCCTGTATCATGATCAGTGACCTGTTATCCTGTATTATATACAGTGACCTGAACTCCTGAATTCCTGATCATGTCCTGTTCCTGTTATTCCCGTAAATTGATAATTAACCTAATAAATCATAAAGGAACAACTTGCATCGGGTCGGGGGAAACATGCGGCTATCAATATGTGTTCGTGTTTACAGTGGTATTAGGCATGTTGTGCAACTAAAACTTCCGGTCTGACCTGTGGGCCTCCAGGCGACCGAGGGAGTGCTGGCTCCCTCCTCCTGAATCCTGAAAAGGGCATACATAAGTCCCTCCTGATAGGCCTTGCGGCTGGTTCCGTCACCAAGCAACGGAACACCCTGGACCGTGGTCCCGGGCAAGCACGGGACCCACTGTAAACATAGTTCGTTGATACCCCCGCTGGTTTCCAATAACAACCTTGCTTTACTCGGATATGGATCTATGTGTGCTGGGACGCTAGTTCACATAGCTAGATATCAGGGTAAGACGAGTAATAATAAAGTGTCTAATAACCGGCTCTTTAAGTTGTAAGTAGAGGTATGTGGAATGGGACGCATACTGAAGCCTGCAGCTTAAACGGCTTTGAATCTGTGATATGCCTTATCATATTTGCTTGTCCTGGATTTTACATCGGATTTCCGGTTTTATGAGAATTATTATATTAACTGCTCATGCCCTGCTTTATCCCTGGTATCCATCTGCCTCCTGTTCATTATCTTATCATGCCCTGAGTGCAGTCGGATTGTATGTGCTTGGATTATGGTGACATAAGATAAAGGTATATAGATGAGGGTTTCCTTGTTTGGATTATTCCTTCGACGTACTAGTCTTATGGAGCCGTGATCTGAAACCATACAATCAGATTTGCTCGTCCTCGGCTATACTTGGTCTTATCGCTTTACATGTGCTTATCCTTGCTCGCCACTTGGCTTTTGTATCACCACTCGCCTGGGGAGTTTCATCTGACTCCCCTGGATTCTCATGTCCAGGTCAAGGAGCTTGGAGCGTGTGGATTCTCCCTGTTGTTGATCAGAGTGGCGCAGCGGTAGCGTGGATCTCTAGCAGACCGTTCAGAGCTCCATCCTTCCAGGCCCCCCTGTGTGCCTCTCGAGTTTTCCTTTAGTAAACTCGTGAGTGCTCTTTTGTACTATTTATCCATGTACATCTGCTTGTAATCTCGCAATTGCGCATATCAGTGATGTAATATTCATGTAATATTGGATCACCTCTGGTGATAACTTTGTAATTGTACTCATATGTTGGAATGTATAATGCACCACTTGCTTCCGTACTCTGATTCTTGCCTGTACTGATGCTTAGCGTATATACGTGAAGGTACTTCTGACTTGCGTATATACGTTGCAGTAATGTCTCCGTATCCGCCGGATCGGGCGTTACATCGGTTGACCGCAGAAGGAGAGCGGTCGACCGCCCGGTCGACCGACTGACATTGCCTAACTCTCAGTTAGGCACGGTCGACCGACACGGTCGACCGGTGCTTGGGTTGGTCGACCAACCGGTCGACTGACGGTCGAATTCGGGCTGTTTTGAAAAGTAGCTGAATTGGAAATCAACCCAATAAGGAAACTGATTCTTAGGGTTTCCTTGGGTATATGAGAGAGGCAGAGCTCTCTTCATAAAGTAATGCTTGTAATGTTTACAAAATTGTATTGATTATCAATCAATAAAAGAAATCTCTCTTTCTTGCCCCAAGGACGTAGGCGAAATTGGCTGAACCTCGTTAAATTCTTGTGTTCGTGTTCTTCTCATTGTTTAATTGTTCTCTGCTGTTGGTGGTACTTTTATTTTGCATCTTGGCTTAAGGGTTCCTCTACGTGATTGTTGTATCTGCACACAACAAGTGGTATCAGAGCATCCTAGGTTCATCGTGGGATCATCTGGTGATTCGAAGGGCATCTGTTGCTGATTTGGCGGAGATCGTGTGTCGATCTCTGATCAGCGTTGGGACTGTTTATGGGATCGTGTGTCGATCTCAGAACAACGCGTGAAGTGCTCAAGGAATCAATTAAGGAGTATATCTATTCAGAAACTCATCTAGGATTTCGTGAGGAGATAAAGCTCTGATCTTTATCAAGTTGTTTATCTAACTCCGTTGGTTTTTTCGCATTATATAGAGGATCTAGTGAAAGAGATGGCAGAAGAAAGTACATCTGTGAGAACATGAATCCTCATCCGAGGATTGATGTGGTGAAATTCAATGGCAAAAACAATTTTGGCATGTGGAGGTGCGAGGTGATGGATGCGTTGAATGCATCGAATCTCGAAGATACTCTACATCTGGAGAAGAAGCGAAGCACAACCACTGAAGAAGAGTGGGATAAGATGAACCGATCAGCGTGTGGCTTAATCAGATCGTGTCTAACACAAGACATCAAATACCTTATGTTACACGAAATATCTGCGAGGCAGTTGTGGGAGATCCTAGAAAGAAAGTATCTGACCAAGAGTATTGAATCCAGGCTACAGCTGAAGAGCAAGTTGTATGGGTTTCAGATGAGGAAAGGATGCTCCGTGAATGAACATTTGAATCGCTACGCGAAACTTCTTACGGATTTGTTTAATGTGGATGTCAAGGTAAATGAAGAAGACAAAGCGGTAATTCTCTTGAACTCTCTTCCTGCAGAGGAGTATGAGACTTTTACCTTAACCTTCATAAATGGTAGACAGTCACTTAACTATCATGAAGTGTCGTCTGCTTTGGTGAATTATGAGACGAGGAGAAAGGAAATGCAGTCTTCTCAGACAAGCACATCAGCAGAGGCGCTAGCAGTAAGAGGCAGGGGTTCACATAGGAAGGGCAAAGATGATAGAGGGAGATCGAAGTCTAGGCCAGGTTATCGAGATCTGAAGAAGAACCAATGTGCCTTCTGTAGAGAATTAGGGCACTGAAAAGTTGACTGTCCAAAGGCCAAGGGAAGAAGAAGGAGTCTAAAGACTGAGGCAAATCTTGCAAATGTGGTCAGTACTCAGAGTAGTACCTCACAGGAAGGTGGATCAGACTCGGACTCGTCGATTTTCTCATTCTCTGTTACTACTCCTATCATTGGCTACTCAGGAGGTACTGAGTGGATTTTGGATACTGGTGCTACATACCATGTGTGCCTGAATAGGGATTGATTTTCTAGCTTTGAGAAGCTGGAGGGATGTTCAGTCGTTATGGGTGATGATTATCCATGTATCATGGAAGGTGTAGGAACAATCCAAATTAAGATGTTTGATGGGATGATAAGAGAACTGAAGGAAGTGAGGTATGTACCTCAACTGAAGAGAAACCTAATCTCTGTTGGAGCTTTGGAGACATTGGGTCTTGTGGTGTCAATAAAGGAAGGAGTCCTTAAGATGACCAAAGGCTCGATGGTGGTATTGAAGGCCGTTTGCTGGAACAGTACTACTTGAAGGGTAGTACTGTGACAGGGCAAGTGGCGGCTTCTACTGATTCAGATGAAGACTCAACCAGGCTATGGCATATGAGTTAGGACACACAGGAGAAAAGTCTTTGCAAACTCTTACAAGATAAGGAGTATTGAAAGGAGCCAGAACCTGCAAGTCGGAATTTTGTGAACATTGTATCATCGGAAAGAAGACCAAGGTGAAGTTCGGCACAGCAACACATTACACCAAGGAGATTCTGGATTATAGTCACACTGACGTTTGGGGACCTACCAAGACTGCATTAATTGGAGGTAACCATTACTTTGTGTCGTTTATTAATGATTATTTTAGGCGTTGTTGGGTATATACCATGAGGCACAAAGGGGAAGTCCTATAATTGTTTGTGAAGTGGAAGAAGAACTTGAAGAGAAGTACGGGAACGAAAATCAAGGTCCTCCGTTCAGATAATGGAGGAAAATATAAGTCTGATCCTTTCCTTCAGCTATGTCTTGATGAGGGCATAGAGAGGCACTTCACAGTGAGGAAAACACCGCAACAGAACGGGGTAATAGAAAGGATGAACAGGACTTTGCTAGAGAAGGTCCGTTGTATGTTGTCCAATGCCGATTTATCGAAGAACTTCTGGGCTGAGGCTTTGGCATACGCTTGCTATCTTGTTAACAGGTTGCCGTCGTCTGCGATAGGAGGGAAAACTCCTCTCGAGGTTTGGTCGGGAAAAATAGCTGCTGACTTGATCTGCTAAGGGTGTTTAGTTGTCCAGCCTAATATCATGTTAAAGATGATAAGTTAGACCCAAGAGCAAAGAAGGGCTTGTTCGTCGGTTTCAAGAAGGGAATCAAAGGATTCAAGATCTGGGATCCTACGGATAGGAAGTTTCTTTTCAGCAGGGATGTCACATTTGATGAGACTTCTATGCTGAAGCCTAAGGTCTCTCAGCAGGTAGAGACTAGCAAGACCAAAGATGTATCGCAGCAGGTGGAGAATGATGCTAATCTACTATCTCTAGAAAGTTCAGCATCGATGAGAATCATACCTAGGGTGACACAAGGTAATGATCGAGTAGATGAGGTAGATGCTGATAATGAAGAGGGTCAATAACAGATCATGAGTGATGTTCTTGATTCTACTGTAGTTAGAAGACCAAGGAGAAATACACGAAAATCAGGTTGGCTCACTACAGATATGGTCGTGGCTTATGCACTTCCGGTCGTTGAGGAAGCTATTCCGTCCACCTTCAGAGAAACTGAAATCAGTTCAGAGTCGATGATGTGAAAAGCTGCCATAGAAGAAGAGATGAAGTCTCTTTACAAGAACGGCACTTGAGAACTCACAAGGTTGCCCAAAGGGAAAAAGGCGATAAGCGGTAAGTGGGTGTATGCAAAGAAGCAGGGATCTCTTAAAGAAGACATGTTGCGCTATAAGGCCAGATTGGTAGTAAAAGGCTATGCTCAAAGAGAAGAAATTGACTACAATGAGGTATTTTCTCCTGTTGTAAAGCATTCGTCAATTCGCATCTTATTGGATCTGGTGGCACAGTACGAGTTGGACCTTGATTACCTCGATGTAAAGACCACCTTTCTCCATGGCGATCTGGATGAAGAGATCTACATGTCTCAGCCGACAGGGTTCAAGACTGTAGGGAAAGAAGATATGATGTGCAAGTTGAAGAAGTCGCTATATGGGTTAAAACAGTCTCCTAGACAGTGGTACAAGCGGTTCGACAACTTCATCAGAGGAAAGAGGTACACACGTAGCCAATATGACCCATGTGTGTATTACAACAAGCTACCGACAGGGGAGTATATTTATTTACTATTGTATGCAGATGATATGTTTATTGCTTCAAAGTCTAGATCTGCAATTGATGCACTGAAGAGGGACTTATCTTTTGAGTTTGAGATGAAGGATCTTGGTGAAGTAAAGAAGGTGCTAGGCATGAAAATTACACGAGACCGAAGGAGTGGCAAGGTGAGCTAAACACAGAAGGGGTATTTGCAAAAGGTACTTCAGAGGTTCAACATGGGAAGGATACGAAATCTGTAAGTACACCACTGGCTCCTCATTTCAAGTTTGAAAACACCTAGAGGGGGGGGGGTGAATAGGTGTTAGTGCTAATCTAAAACTAATTGCAAAACTAAGTGCGCTAAAAACGGAAGCTAATGCAAATTATGCACAAACTAATACATACAACAAGTGTAGCCGAATTCCCCTTGCGAGGCTCTGGACTAACTCCTCTTGATTCTCCTTGAAATGGGTTGAGCGCTATGTGAAGCTCTTGTTGATGAGTATAAGTTAGGCACACACACACAAGCAATCCAAGCAATGTGCACACACAATCAAGCCAAGCAATCAAGGATATAGCAATATGAAATAATGCAAGGCAACACAAGCAATATGATATGGCAATATGAATTATGCTCAACACAAGCAAATATGATATGATGATATGAGGTATGATGCTTTGCACAAATAAATGAGAGAGAGTTAAAGAGACAAGTGGAGCAAACGCAAGCACAACGATATGATTCGAGGTTCGAGCACCTTGCTCTACATCCCCGCCTACACCACCGTGTAGGATTTCCAATCCACTATCTCCCACCGAGGGAACCTCTACCGAAGAGGATTTGTTACAACACTAGGAGTACCAAACTCCTCTCTCAAACAACCTCCTCACACCGAGGGTAGGCCCGTAGCCAATACAACAACCAACAACAACACCTCTACCGAAGAGGCTCACAACCAATCTCAATCACCTCACACTTGAGGGATACAAACCAATCACCCGATCACCTCTACCTAAGAGGGATACAACAATAATACGGGTGTTTACAACAAGTGGTTCCAAAAACCACAAACTCAATCTCTCTTTTCTTTTCTCTTTTTCCACAAAACAAATGATCCTAATAGATTAGGATAGTATGATAGCTCAAGTGTGGAAAACTAGGTGTTTTTTGGAAACAAGCAACAAAGAAAAACTTCTTGGGAAATCTCTTGTAGATGATAGGAATAAAAGACCAAATCAAAATCCCAAAAATCTATTTTTCTTTGATTTTCCAAAAACCCAAACAAATAAGAATCAATCTTTTTAGCACAAAAACTCTTTAAAAAACTTGTTTTTAAACTCTGAAAACAGGGTATTTTTCTCTTGTAAAAACCTTGGCCAAAATCCCAAAGAGATGGGGTTTATATAGGCCAAATAGAAAACTAGCCGTTAGGCTGACGTGTCAGCCTGACTGGCCTAACGGTCGACCGGCCGGTCGACCGTCCAACGGTCATATTTTGACCCGTTGGAACCTCCGGTCGACCGCCCGGTCGACCGAAACAAACAGAGAGCAGAGCTCTCTGCAGCGGTCGACCGTCCGGTCGACCGGCCCCCTGGCTGCCAGACGTGCACAAGTCTGTGCACGTCGGTCGACCGCGCGGTCGACCGGCCTTAGGTGCGGCCGACCGCTCGGTCGACCGTTCTGGCCTGACAGGTCAGTCTGGGTCCAAAACAGGTATAAAACATGTTAGAAAAATTCTTTTTAAAAAACTTCTATCTTTTCTGAAAATTTCATAAACTTGTTTTATCATATAGCATTGATATTGAAACATGTGATAATCATTTCTACTCAAATATCAAGCATATGAAATCATTTTTGTTTCTTCTCATTTTTATCAAAAACAAACTCTTGTATTTTTATCAAACTTGGCTTTTCAACACATGAATAGGGATATCAAAATAAGTTTGTTTAGCACGTTTAAACCATGTATGTATATCTAGAACATATCTAATATACATAGAAATAAAGTAAACTTGTTTTGATTTACTATTCATGAAAACCAAATCCAAAATATAAAACGTGTGTATGTGTACTTGAGCATATCAACTATTCTAAACTTTACAAATGGATCTAAAAACTCATAATCTAAACTAGGATACCTAAGTTTCTTGACGATCTTCCATCTTCAAGTAGACTTGCTCCCAAACGCGATCCACCGAGTGCAAAGGTATGATCTTTAAGCTTTGGCACCGGAATCACCATGATAAGCTTCCAAACACCTTGTTGAAGCTAATCACCAACTAATATCTTGGTTAATGATCTGAAACTTAAACAATACAAGATTATTAGTAACATAACTACATGAGTTAATCATCATCAAAACTAGGGTGGAAGGCCTTTGGGCCAACAAAGTTATCTGCCACTATGTCTCCAAAGACAGTTGAAGAACATGAGTACATGACTCACGTCACATATGCTAGCGCAGTTGGTAGTCTTATGTATGCTATAGTGTGTACACGACCAGATCTGTCACAAGCTGTCTCTATGGTCAGTAGGTATATGCATGATCCGGGACGGGGTCATTGGAGGCAGTGAAGTGGATTCTGCGGTACATTAAAGGTACCATAGATGTTAGTCTGGTATTCGAGAAGGACTCCACAGGGAAGCAGGATTGTATCGGGTATGTTGATTCCGATTATGCTGGTGACCTTGACAAATGCCGGTCCACAACGGGGTATGTGTTTACATTATCTCAAGCACCGGTTAGTTGGCGCTCTATTCTATAGTCTACCGTCGCATTGTCTACTACAGAGGCCGAGTATATGGCCATGACGGAGGCTATGAAGGAGGCAATTTGGCTTCAAGGCTTGCTTGATGACTTGAGGGTTGATCAGGATCTACTGAAGATCAACTATGACAGTATGAGTGCTATTTATTTAGCCAAGAACCAGGTGTATCATGCACGGACGAAGCACATCGATGTCAGGTTCCATTTTGTTTGGGAGATTCTCGATGAGGGTGATATTGAGTTGCTGAAGATTCACACAACGGAGAATCCCGCCGGCATGCTTACCAAGGTAGTGTCAGGAGTAAAGTTTGCAAATTGTAAAGCTTTGCTCCATATCCTTCATGTTTCATGAGCTTGTTGAAGCTCCTTTGGATGAACTACGGATGGCTTGATCCCTTGGGCAGGGTATGTACGCAACTACATTGTGTGCAGCCACTTTCGAGTCGACGGTTCGTATGTTTTAGTTCGGCTTAGATTTGAGAAATCTTCACCGAGGTGAAAAATTATAGGAAGAGAGAGGAAGTCGACAATCGACAATAAGGAGCCAAAGAAGAGGAATCAACAGCAGCAGCAAGGAATCAGCAGCAGCAGCACGGTCGACCGGACCGGTCGACCGTTGTGCACCAACGTGCACAGCTGTAGCGGTCGACCGCCCGGTCGACCGCACCCGGTCGACCGACTGACATTGCCTAACTCTCGTTAGGCACGGTCGACCGACACGGTCGACTGGTGCTTGGGTCGGTCAAACCGACCGGTCGACTGACAGTCGAATTCGGGCGGTTTTGGAAAGCTGATGAATTGGAAATCAGCCCAATAAGGAAACTGATTCTTAGGGTTTTCTTGGGCATATGAGAGAGGCAGAACTCTCTTCATAAAGTAATGCTTGTAATGCTTGCAAAATTGTATTGATTATCAAATCAATAAAAGAAATTTCTCTTCCTTATCCCGAGGACGTAGGCGAAATTGGCCGAACCTCGTTAAATTCTTGTGTTCGTGTTCTTCTCATTGTTTAATTGTTCTCTACTAGTGGTGGTACTTTTATTTTACATCTTGACTTAAGGGTTCCTCTACGTGGTTGTTGTATCTGCGCACAACAAATAGAAATAATAGCTCTAACTTCTCGTCAACGTTTTACTATAAAGAGACAAATTTCTTTAAAAAGAAGGGCAGTTAGTATTGGAAACTATCACAATGGTTTTTTTTTGAATTCTGGTTTTCATTCAACTTCACTTTTTGTTCTTTTTAGAAAGTAGATAGAATGACCCCCACTTTGTTTCCTTGATGAGTGTTTTAATAAAACCAAAAGTCCCCGTAGGCGGGCGTTGCGTCATTGCTAGCGAACTAAATTGCTAGCGACCTAAATGTCATTGTGCAGTGTATCAATAACGTTTCCTCTCTCATTTCATGACGAGCAGGGCACATAATTAACAAATACCGACTTATCCTCCAATCTCATGTACATCTTGACCTGAAATTTAGTAAAAGGAGCACAAATACTGTATCACGTAAGATTGACCGCTGATGTCTGATTACCGATCTTTATGGTAATTGACTGATGAAGCTATGCCTCCTCAATTAGCGGAGGCGCTTTGTATCACTGTAAGTAACAATTGCTATATCTAATAATAAAAAGTACGGCCTTCATTTAAAAAAAAAAGTCCCCAGCGAGGAAAAATTAAGCAACATTCTTACAAGAAATTTATTAGCTTAATTGAACTGATGTTGTTTTCCAATGATCAGATTAATTATGCTTTGAGATTAAGCATACATTTTCTCTCCAAAAAAAAAAAAGAGCATGAATTTGCACTTGAATTTCCCCTTTAACCTAAATAAAAAGAAAGATACAAAGCTGGTCAAACAGATCACATTTGATTCACAGATCATTTCTTTTTTAATGAAATAAAAACCAACTTCTATTCAAAATAAAAAGCATGTGGCAACACACTACAACTTTATTCTATATACAAGATTAATGACCACTTTTCTTTGACTGATTCAAAGCATCATTAAATAATTATCTTCAGGATCAGTAACTTGACTCTAAAACATATTGTCTTTTTACTTTGATTTTGATTTTTTAAGTCTTATTATTCTATTGGTTAGATCATTATACCATGTGCATCTGAAACTTATTAGGTAGAAAACTTTGCTTAAGCACTAGTATTATTTCAAGTGAACATGCTTGTAAGCACTCACTCTATGAAATCAAACCTTCTACTTTTCTTGTAAGTGAGAGACAATCAACATATATAGCATAATGTTAGTTGTCAGTAGAGTAGGCAAGGATTTTCCGCCCTTTTCTCCTCATTTTCTTTCTTTCTTTCTTTCTTCTTCTTTAGAGCAAGAATAAAATAGGTGAGATCAACCAAATTGCCTCAAATGCATATCTAACACCTTGATTGTCAGCTAAACAAATGGTTTTCAGCTAACCAACACCTTGATACTTATCGCCTATTAGAAATAGAGGATGGAGCAACACTCGAGTTGGGCTCCTTATAGCATTTCCACCGCTGTGCCCAGGCAAAAAGCACAGGGGGCTTTTTCATTAAAAATAAGGTTGTCCGAGTGCGGCTATTCACACTCACAGAATTGCTTAACACACTCATGTATTTAATATACCCACTCACTTTTCCTAAACTACCCTTCATAACTTAAGTCAAATTAAAAATTTCAAAATACTAAATCTGTCATCCCTCTCTCATCAGAAAACTCTCTCCCCCTCTCTCTCAATTCTCTATTTGTGACTCTCACTTTCCGCTCGCCCCCTTCGGAGACCACCACCCCTTCTCGTCGTCTGCGTCGGTCCTCCTCATCTCTTTCATTTTCTTGATAATCTCATAGGCATCTTCAGGCTTTTGGAAAGAGAATATTGCCAAGGAAGTTGACATGGATAGCCGAGAGGTCGTCGAGGTGATCGCCAAGGAAGTCGACGACGAAAGGCGAAGGAAACAACAGCAGCAGAAAATAGCAGCAGCAGAACAGGCTCAGCGGTCGACCGGCGCGGTCGACCGTCCGCACAAGCAGGTAATCGGTCGACCGGCCCGGTCGACTGATGTGCATAACGTGCACATGGAAAGAGCTCGATCGACTGCCCGGTCGACCGACTGAAGTGACCCAACTCTCTGTTGGGCACCCGGTCGACCGCCCGGTCGACCGGTGGAAGGGTCGGTCGACCGCCCGGTCAACCGACAGTCGGGTGCGGGTATTTTTCTACTGATTTGAAAATCTGTGTATTTAAGGGCTGTTGTTGGTTTCTAGGGTTTGTATCCTTAACAAGGAAGAGTAGCAGCTCTCTTGCATTCAAAGAGGCTGCTAGTCATTGTAATCTTCTTCCAAAGCAATTAAATCTCTCTGATTCCCTCGAGGACGTAGGCGTTGAGGCTGAACCTCGTTAGATTGTTTGTTTGCGCTGTGCTCTCTCTGGTGGTTGTTTTTGTGTTGTTTGGGATTGTTCTTTGTGCTTGGAGATTCAGAGAGGGATCCTTTATCGGGTTATTGTCGCTCCGCTGGGTACAACAAGTGGTATCAGAGCTTCCAGGTTTCGCTTGGGATTTTTGGAGATTCAGAGGGCTCGAGATCTGATTCGGTGGAGATCGTGTGTCGATTTCAGATTGGAGGTATTGGTGTTCGCGGGATCGTGTGTCGATCTCAGGAGGACGCAAGGAGGGCTCGTGGAATCTGTGTTGGAATAGATCCGGAGAGAAACTCGATCTAGGGTTTTAAGGGAAAGGTAAAAATCTAATTTTTATCTGAGTAGAGATCTATTTTCAGTTGGTTGATTTTCCGCATAGATAGAGGATCAAGTAATCTCAATGGCAGAAGAAACTACTTCGGTTAAGACCATGAATCCTCATCCGAGGATTGATGTCGTTAAGTTTAATGACACAAATAACTTCGGGATGTGGAGATGTGAGGTTATGGATGCACTAAATGCATCGAACCTCGAAGATACTCTCCTATTGGAGAAGAAGAAGAGTACGACTACTGATGAAGAGTGGGCAAAGATGAACAGGTCGGCATGTGGATTGATACGTTCATGTTTGTCGTAAGACATAAAATACTTTGCGCAACATGAGACGTCGGCGAAGAAACTGTGGGAAACCCTTGCGAAGAAACACCTGACTAAGAGTGTTGAGTCTAGGTTGCAGCTTAAGAGTAAGCTGTACAGTTAAAAGGAGCACAGTGAATGAACACATCAACCGATATACTAAGCTTCTTACAGACTTGGTAAACATGGATGTCACGATAGATGAGGAAGATAAGGCGATCATCTTTCTGAACTCACTCCCAGCGGAGGAGTATGAGACATTCACTCTGACCTTCATAAATGGAAGGCAGACCTTGGATTATGATGAGGTGTCGTCTGCACTGTCAAGTTATGAGACGAGGAAGAAGGAGAGACATCCTTCTAAATCCAGTTCATCGGCGGAGGCACTGGAAGTAAGAGGCAGAGGTTCATTGAGGAAGGGCAAGGAGGTTAGAGGAAGATCGAAATCCAGGCCGGGTTTCAGAAATCTGAAGAGGAATCAGTGTGCCTTGTGCAAGAAACTAAGACACTGGAAAGCAGAATGCCCGAAGGCCAAAGGTAAGAAGGTGGAGTCAAAGATCGAGGCGAATCTCGCACAGGCGGATGGATCGGATGATGACTCATCGGTGTTCTCTCTCTCGGTTACTACCCCTACTATTTGTAACTCAGAAAGTGCTGAGTGGATCTTGGATAGCGGAGCCACCTATCATGTGTGCCCGAACAAGGCCTGGTTTTCTAGCTTTGAGAAGCTGGATGGATGTTACACGGTCATGGGGATAATCATCCGTGTAATATAGAAGGGATGGGTACAGTTCGCATCAAGATGAATGATGGGATAGTTCGAGAGTTGAAGGAGGTGAGGTATGTACCTCAGCTCAAAAGGAATCTTATCTCAGTTGGCACTTTGGAAGCATCGGGCATGGTGATATCTGTTCGAGATGGCGATCTCAGGATGATCAAGGGCTCGATGGTGGTGATGAAGGGCGTTTGCCAAGGAAACCTCTACTACTTGAAGGGTAGTACGATTACAGATCAGGTGGAGACTTCAAGTTCCTCAGATGATGGTGGCCCGGAGGTCTGGCAGGGAAAGGTCGGATAGGAAGAAGAAAAATCTTTGCGAGCTCCTGCAAAGATGGAATCGCTGGAAGGTGCTGCTACCTGCAAGTTGGAAGGTGAACACAGCGTTCTGGACAAGAAGAAGGTGAGATTCAGCACCAGTACTCACCGCAATGAAGGTCTTCTTGATTGTGTTCACATGAGCGTATGGGGACCTGCTAAGAAGGTATCGCTTGGAGGTCACAGGTACTTTGTCTCATTTATTGATGGTTCATCTAGGTAGGTTTGGATATATCCCATGAGACAAAGGGTTGAAGCCCTAGATGTGTTGGTGAAGTGGAGAGGAAGAATGGAGAGGCAGATAGGTAGGAAGATAAAGGAGCTTCATATTGGTAATGTTGGAAAGGACATGTACCAGTTCCTACGATTTGGCCAGAACACAGGTATTACAATTTACTTCACAACAGGTACAAATGAGTTGGCTAAAGATGTAGTCCATTCCTTGCTGGAGGAGGTTTAGAGGCTGTTGTCTAAGGCACGATTAGACAGGTCGTTTTGGGCTGAGGCGACTGAGTATGCTAGCCATCCCATGAACAGATCGACTGCGATTGGAGGTAAAGCTGATGGGTTTTAGGTATAACAAACAAACTTAGACTTTTAAGGGAGCATGCAACCTAAAACATGATCTATGTTTTCACAATTGAATCTATAACTATGAACATAAAAAGAATTCTAATATCCTAGTAAATAATTAAAATTATTACAGAAGAAAATAGAATTACATACCTTTTAGTTGTTGTAGCAAACAACTAAAATTATCCCTTCGGATCTCTTGTGAGCAAGCACCACGAATGTCGTGTCTCTTTTAGTTGTTATAGTAAACAACTAAAATTATCCCTTCGGATCTCTTGGAAGCAAGCACCACAAATGTCGTGCCTCTGATGGAATCGCACCCAACGATTCAAAAATTTAACTGAGTATGGATGAACTATCAAAGAGTTCTTCCAAGAGGAGAAAGAAGGAGGCTAATACTCAAGCCAAGAGGTTGTATATTAGACTGAATCCCTAAGGCTCTATTTATAGCCTTGGATAGCCTCCAGTTTTCTTATCCCACCAATGTGGGACTAATTTCCCAAAGGAAATTTTGTTCTCCTTTTAGTTATACTTATTTTTGAATCTCGAGGGCAACCCAAAAGACTATGCTGCTATCAATTATAGTTATTACTTAGACACCTAATCCAACAAAAGCTCCATTGGATATTTGGTCTGGGGAGCTGCTCAAGATCATTGTTTGCTGCGGGAGTTTAGAAGTCTGGCCTACTTTAGTGCCAAGAATGGCAAGGTGAATCCACAAGCAAAGAGGTTTGTCTATTTGGGCGTCAAGGGAAACAGCTACAGGTTGTGGGACCCCGAAGACAAGAAGATTGTGATGAGCAGGCATGTCACTTTTGGAGAGACTTCAGTGTTGAAGTCCACCGTCTCTCAGCAGGTGGAGAGAACGGAGACTAAGGTTGGATCGCAGCGGGTGGAGGTCGATGCTACTCCATCATCTCCAGTTGGTTCGGCATTAGAGGAGATTTCACCGGATGTGACATCGGGTGGAGATCATGATATTAAGGTTGATGATGAACAGGTTGAAGACATTGTTGAGGATGTCGAGTTGTTTGCAGCTATTGGAATAAAGGTGAAACCACGCTTGTGGGGAAAGAAGCGTGAATCTCAAGCTTGTGATCGTGACAAGCTGAAGTTGAAGGCCGTTGTCCTCCATGATGGTCGGGAAGAGATTCATATGACTCGGTCAGACAGGTTCACTGCTGCAAATACAGGTACAAGTGCTTGAGCTTGATGAAGCTCATCTTAATGAACTACGGTTGGCTTGATCCTTTTGGGCAAAGGTACATAGGCAGCCGTAAAGGCGCAGCCATTTGGTGATGCAACTCTTATGGAGCTATTTGGGTTCTCGAGAAGCTGT
The DNA here is from genome assembly GCA_038442645.1 of Agave tequilana. Classification (NCBI taxonomy): domain Eukaryota; kingdom Viridiplantae; phylum Streptophyta; class Magnoliopsida; order Asparagales; family Asparagaceae; genus Agave; species Agave tequilana. The sequence continues at coordinate 43,790 of JAVJIF010014717.1, forward strand.
TTGGATCTTCACGTAGAGGTGAAGAGTTGTGGCCGATGGACTCCACGTAGAGGTGGAGAGGTTTCACGTAGAGGTGAAGTGTTGTGGCCAGTTCGACTTCACGTGGTGGTGAGGTGTTGTGATCTCGATGAACATGTTGATCTTCCGGTGAGAAGATGTTGAGCTTACATAAGGAGTGGTGTGCATTCAGTTGAAGCCGATGATGTTTGGTGTGTTCTACGTAGACTTGGCTGGACCGTCAGTAAAAGACAGGAAGACTAGATAGAGTTGGTCAGTTGGAGAGTCAGTGTTGGCTCGTGTGGAAGTCTTCGTGAGGTCGTGAAGTTGCAAAGTAGAAGCCATGTTGGTGATCGGCATGTATGGAAATTCTCCTACGGTGAAGTGCAGGGAAGGCATGTGCGATGTTTTTCATGGATAGCTGAGTTAAAGATTCCAAGCCGAGATCGTGTGTCGATTTCGCCGAGATCGTGTGTCGATTTCGTCCGGTGCGCGCAAGCCGAGATCGTGTGTCGATTTCACCGAGATCGTGTGTCGATTTCGCCAGGTGATAGACTGGGGTTCGTTGGAGATCGGCTCAGATTTTAGGAAAAATCTTCGCCGAGGTGGAGAATTGTTGGAAAGAGAGAATATTGCTAAGGAAGTTGACATGGATAGCCGAGAGATCGTCGAGGTGATCGCCAAGGAAGTCGACGACGAAAGGCGAAGGAAACAACAGCAGCAGAAAATAGCAGCAGTAGAACAGGCTCAGTGGTCGACCGGCGCGGTCGACCGCCCGCACAAGCAGGTAATCGGTCGACCGGCCCGGTCGACCGATGTGCACAATATGCACATGGAAAGAGCTCGGTCGACCACCTGGTCGACCGATTGAAGTGACCCAACTCTCTGTTGGGCACCCGGTCGACCGCCCGGTCGACCGGTGGAAGGGTCGGTCGACCGCCCGGTCGACCGACAGTCAGGTGCGGGTATTTTTCTGCTGATTTGAAAATCTGTATATTTAATGGCTGTTGTTGGTTTCTAGGGTTTGTATCCTTGACAAGGAAGAGTAGCAGCTCTCTTACATTCAAAGAGGCTGCTAGCCATTATAATCTTCTTCCAAAGTAATTAAATCTCTCTCTGATTGCCCCGAGGACGTAGGCGTTGAGGCCAAACCTCGTTAGATTGTTTGTTTGCGTGTGTTCTTTCTCCGGTAATTGTTTTTGTGCTATTTGGGATCGTTCTTCGTGCGTGGGAGATTCAGGGAGGGATCCTCTATCGGGTTGTTGTCGCTCCGCAGGGCACAACACAGGCAACATCTCAGACACCAAATGTTCAGTTTTGAGGAGTTGAGTCGTAGTATTTGTTTGGATTTTTTTCAACCCTTTTCTGACTACCCATGTCACCAAAGTTCAATTTATCAAAAAAGGTATCCCCAGATTGATCCCTTCTTTTTCTCCCCATTACCAATCTTCAATGACCCATCAATTTTTTTCACTAATTACTTTTATGTATCTTATCAGATTTCTTTGGCGATCTATTTTTTTATGAGAAACAGGAAATTGTGTAAAAAAATATATATATCTTTTTTTACGTATAGTATATATATATATATTGTGGTTGTATTTTTAGGATGTGCTTTGACTTTTTGTTCTTATTTTTGTTCTTATTCTTTTGTTTTTTTTAAATACAAATGAAAAATTATAAATTAAAGATTTAATTGTCATAGACAGATACTTGTGAAATTAGTTGTTAAGGCGTCGTCAACATAATTATGCAATTGTGTTTCTTTAGGTTGAGAGGAACGCAACTTGAAAGCAACCCTCTTCAATGACTTGTCTGCCAAAAAACAACAAATATTTAATAGTAGTATAATATTTTTTAAGTAACGTTTTTAGCTATAATTTAATTCAAAAATATGACTTATCAAACCGATCGACATTCAGTATTGTGTACGACGTCAGCATTTATAAAGATTTGCGTTAATTAGTTTTTTCAGAATAGTGTTAATACATATTATATTTCATGCATATAATTTTTTTCTAGGGAAGAAAAGGCCCGCATTGAGGATAGCAAATTATTTAGTATCATGCTACATGTGTATTTTCTTGAGTTGTATCAGTAGAGTATTTTAGTTAAATTTTTTTATCAAATTATGCATTCTTTTAAAAAAATATCTTTTAAAAAATTATAAAATAAAAGTCTATGCCCTATTGACTAAGAGGTTGGAATCTATAATACATTACATCAACAAAAGAATATGTAAATTTATTTGCTAGATCATTGATATTTAATTTATACTCAATAATCTAAAAAAATAAAAATAATAAATACTCAATTGAGAGAAAAAGAGACACGTTTTTATTCTGTACCATGATAGTGTAGAAAGGTCAGCCGCAAGTATTTATGATGATTAGTATGCAAAACAATTTAATTTAATGAATTTTAGAGGGAATCTTACTTTTTGATCATTGCAATAGTTTCATGATATTATTTGTTTGTCCATAGTTATCAATGTGAAATTTTTTTGATGGTATAGATGCCGAGAAATTTTTTAGGCTTTGTGTAAGTAGAGAAGAATCATAAATTTAAAGAATAAAAAAGAAGTAAGATTCATTAGAAATAGAATTTGGGTGAGCGTATTCAATAATTAGTTGTGCGTGTTTAGAAATATGATTTGCTCTATTTGTAATATTAGAGTTAATCAATGTCTACTTTGATTTTTTAATTTAAGGATAAAATTGTCCAACAACTTTTATCCTTAAAATGTGGGTGTGTTAGGTAATTCTGCGGGTGTGAATAGCCGCACCGCCCGAGCTACTGGCCTCTACAGAGGCAGTGTGGGGCCCACCATTAAAGAGGTGATTTTTATAAATTTTTATGTGGGCCTCACCACACTGCCCCTGCAAAATAGCATGCAGTGAAAATGCTCAGAGAGACGACCAATTCACAATGCGAATCAATTTTTATTCTTTTTGACACGCACGTATGTACGCGCGCGCGCGCGCAGAAGAGAAATTGCAAGTAGATTTGGTCAACCGATTTCGTTCTTCCATTTCACAAGTTTTTAAACAAAAGTAGAGATGTGGAAATGGCCAAAAAGCTGCCACCATTGGAGAGTTGTAAATGTTGAAGACAGTTGCAAGAGGGGGGCATTTATTTTGCCGGGTCAAGCTCTGCATGCCACCAAATGAGGATGCCAGCCAAATTCCATTACTACATTGAGAAATATTTTCTACGTGTTAATCAAGGAATAAATAAAAATTAGCAATTTTTTTTCTTTCCATTTCTAGTTTTTAATCAAAATCATCTTTAGAGTTAGATGTCTATTAGTTGACACGTCCCAAAAATACAGAAGGGATGGGGAAAAGGTGTAGAGATGATCCTCTAAGGTGAAAGGCAAACATCTACTCACAAATTGTTTTCTCAATGCATTTTTGTTATCAACCCCTCTACCCATCAACTTAAATAAAACAACAAAAGAAAGACTTATACTTTTATTTTTTAGGATACCAAAGAAAATTTATATCCACTCTTATAATCAGAAACTAAAACATCATCCATAAGTACTTAGTGAATTTCACGATAAAGGGTTGTGGTGGAGATTTTCCGCCACGAGCGATCGGATAGTTGATCTTCACCCCAAGTGAGATCGTAAAATAAGTTGAAATGCATATAAGTAAAACACAACACATAAAAGGAAAGACAAGATTTTTAGTGAAGACCCTTAAATGGGAAAAATCATGGGTTTTAAATACTAAAAATCAAAAATAAAAATCAAGTATTTTGAACACTTTTTTCCATCCATCAAGCGGCGCAAAAGGGACGGCCGAAAGTAGTGAGTTGGTTAGATCTATGTTTTTAGACATACAAATTATCGACCCAGCCATTTGATCATGATCTAAACATTTAAAAAACCGCTACAAACCAATTTTTGTTAGGTTTCAAATGTTCTACACCGTTAAAATAACCAACTCACTATTTAAGTCGTCCGTTTTTTCCTACTTAATGCATGGGCAAAAAATATTTAAAATACTTGATTTTTAGTTTATAGGTACTTGAAACAATATAGATCAGCTTCAACGAAATGGATCTTTCATTCGAATGATGTATGATTGTATTTGGGTGGGAAAGATTCAAGCTAGAACTTTTCCGGAACTACACAAGTGTGTGTGTAGGGAGCTAAACCCTAAGAACTGTTCTCATTCATGTGGGCTGTCAGATCTGTTAGATCAAATCAAATAGAACCAGATCTCTATCAGATCTAACGGTTCACATAAAAGTTCTCACAGAAATTCGTGAGAACCATTCTTAGGGGATCAACTCACTATACACACACACATATATAAATACACACACACATATATGTATGTGTGTGTGTGTGTGTGTGTGTGTGTGTGTGTGTGTATATATGTATGTATATATGTATATATAGGGGTATCTGTACCTCAGCTGCCAGCTGAGAGAGTTTCTCAGCCGGCGTGATGTGGCGACATATAGCCATAAAGAAGTCAAAAATTTAGGCGGTAAAAAGACAAAACATCCCGCTCGAAAAGACCCTCAACCACTTAACCACTGTCCAATGACTAAAATACCCTCAGTTTCACTTTTAACTTGGCTACAACTGTTCCTCTACCAAAAAAAATTACAGATCTGAAAATTTAACTTTTTTCAAACAAAAAAAATTACAGATCTTGATTACTAATTTTTTTTTGAAAGATATTTTAAGCACAGTAAAAATCTATTACTGCGACTTGAAACAGTTTATTTTAGTTTTTTTTATTTTCTGAAACTGCAATCGAAGTCGCAGTTTCTGAAAAGAAAAATTTTGAATTTAAATTTTTTAACATCATTTTCACTTTTTAGATTTATTTTTGCCTTACATTGGGATCTTGGTCTCAGTGTTGCAGTCTTTTTTTTATTTTTTGATTAGAGTCGCAGTATTTTTTTGACCTTAGTAAGCTAGATAGGATACGGCGACCGTGATCGCAGTCTTATGAAATAAGAGTCGCTGTCAATTGAAGCAGTGACGGAGATCTTGTAAGTTAATTAATTAAGATAATTAGAAAGTTGCGACTTCGGTCGTAGTCTTATGTAACAGCAGTTTCTTTGAGAATATTTTGTTAACACTACGACCTTGGTTATACTATTTTTTATTAAGTAATCTAAATAGGATACTGCGACCGTGGTCACATTCTTATGAAACGAGAGACGTAATCAATTGAAGCAGTGAACAAGATCTCATAAGTTAAGTAATTAAGATGATTAGAAGTCTGCGACATTGGTTGCACTCTTATATAATAGAAATCTTTTTGAAAAGTTTTGTTTGACAACACTGCGACCTTGGTCGCAATATTTTATAACTAATTTTTTATTTTTGCGACCAAAGGTCGCAGTGTTTTTATTAATAAATTTTAATTGGACTGTGACTTTAATCGCAGTCCTGTAAAACAATGGATTGAAGATGAAATTTCATACTGCGACTATGGTCATAGAAGTTAATTTTATCTGACAGTTTATTCTTATGAATGCGACCAAGTCGCAGCCTTGATGAAAAGAATAACTTTTAAAATAAGTTTTTCCTGCGACTTTAGTCGCGATACTGACATATTGATTATATATTTATGCGTATTTTACATGTCTTTTAGATTTTAAATCAAATGACCAATATTTTTGATGATGAAAATTTCTGATAGGATCTAGGCCTGCAAACTAAAATCAATATTTGATCCCGCTCTCGCTATTTTAGAACGACGTTCTCTACGAGTCAAATCCTAGATCTGACAGCATGAGGAGACACAGAAAGATAGACATATAAAAGGAGAGAAAAATAATAATAAAGGATATAAAACTAATACATTATCCTAAGAAAACTGTCATTTTTGAACGGTAGGGGCTTTTAGTAATTAAATTATTTCAAAAAGCGGGGCGCCATTAAGATTGTTAAATTATGTGGCACATATTGTGCCACGTCACTGTCGGCTGAGAGGCACTCTCAGCTGTCGCTGATATACATTTTCCTGAGATATATGTGTGTGTGTGTGTGTGAGAGAGAGAGATTTCTGTACCTCAGCCGCCAGCTGAGAGAGTTTCTCAGCCGGTGTGACGTGGCTTCATATCAGCCACAGAAATGTCAAAATTTTAGGCGGTAAAAAGACAACACATCCTGCTCGAAAGGCCCTCAACAACTCTACTGATGCCGAATGACTAAAATACCTCAGTCTTACTTTTTACATGGTTACAGCTGTTCCTCTACCAAAAAATTTACAGATATGAAATTTTGAGTTTTTGCAAACTAAAAATTTACAGATCTTGGTTACTAAATTTCTGAATCATCCACATTAAAAATTTAATTTATAAAATAAAGATCTGATCAAGATGTCGAGGAAGAAAGCAACCGCCGCAAAAGGGGAAAAATGAAAACCCTATATTATTGAGTGAAATAGCAAAAAATTTATAATTTTTTCAAAAAGAATTTTTCAAATATTTGTTATTTAAAGATTATTTGACTTTTTAATTACATTTCACTTCAGATCAGTCTTTAATCCCTAAAAGATTTCCGATTTGAGTGTTGAAATTTAATTCTAAAATCCACTGAAATTTTGGATTAAAAATGAGATTTTTATTAAAATTTTTAAGTTTCCAATTTCATTAAATATTTTATAAAATTAATTTATTTTAAAAATGCGACCATGGTCGAATTAATGTTCAATTTTTTTTTGAAATATGTTTTAATCAAAATAAAAATCTATTACTGCGACTAGAAACAGTTTTTTTTTTGTTTTCTGAAACTGGGATCGAAGTCGCAGTTTTGAAAAGAAAATTTTTTGGATTTATATTTTAAAACATCATTTTTTTTTAAATTATTTTGTTTTACAGTACGTACTTGGTCGCAATGTTGCAGTTTTTTTTTCATTTTTCAGACTAGGGTTGCAGTCTTTTTTCGACCTTCTTAAGCTAAATAGGATACTGCGTCCGTGGTCGTAGTCTTATAAAACAAGAGTCGCAGTCAATTGAAGCAGTAACTTTGGTCTCGTAAGTTAATTAATTAAGATAATTAGAAGTCCTATGTAACAACAGTCTTTTTGAGAATGTTTTGTTTGATAGCAGTGCGACCTTGATCGCAGCATACTTATTAAGTAATTTAAATAGGTTTTTGCGATCGTGGTCCAATTCTTATGAAACAAGGGACACAGTCAATTGAAGCATTGACCAATGTCTCGTAAGTTAAGTAAATAAGACGATTAGAAGATTGCGACATTTGTCGCAGTTTTATGTAGCAACAGTCCTTTTAAAAAGTTTTGTTTGATAACTTTGCGACCATGGTCGCAATATAATATAACTTATTTACCATAGCTGTGACCAAGGTCGCAGACTTTTTATTAATAAAGTTATTCATAAATACTGCGACCGTGGGCTTTGTTTAATGTGGACTTATATTTTTAATGTTTCTGCATCATTCATTGGATTAATAACGCGGGAGATATTAGAAGAACGCATTCTTACATTAACGAAATTGGCCATAATGCTTTTGCTCATCGTGGATCGATGTGTTTCATGAGGGCAAAAGTCATGCATCTTATCCGGACTTGATAAATCATACAAATGCGAATCAGTAAACTTGGTGACCACTCAAAACCTTCTGTCTGATAATAAACGCTAACGAACATGCATCTCAGTAGGATACTGAACTCTAGTATTAATATGATGGTTGACGGTAAGACCTTCTTGTCTTTTGTCACACAATTTTTTCACATCCTCCTTATTAAAATAATATTGCCTTCAAATAACTTCATGTGGAGGCCCTCGTGACTTATCTATTCTTTTTTTCCTCACGCTAAAACCTCTGTTCCTGGCATAAGCATTGTAGAAGTTGTATGCTTCATCATCTTTTACAAATTGTTATCCTAAAAAAAATAACTACGCTTCCAGACATTTCACCATGAAAATTCATTCCCTACCAAAAAATTATTTTATTAAAATAAAAGAATAATTGAAAAAAATAGTTCTAAAATTTAATAATTAAAGATTGCGACCATGGTCGCTATTATCGCATTCCTTAAATAATTAATGACTATAAGCTAAATATGAACTTTAATATATAAAAAGACTGCGCTAAGGTTGCACACCTAATGTAATTAAAGAATACGACTAAGGTCGCAGTTCTAAAAGGGACTGTGATATTATGTATTATAAAATGCGACCTTAGTCACATCCTTTAAAATGTTTATAATATTACAAAAAGTGTTTTTATTAAATACTGTGATTATTGTCACATTTCTTAAATAATTAACGACTAGAATCTAAACATGAACTTTAATATATTAATGGACTGCGACAAAGGACGCACATCTAATGTAATTAAAGACTGCGACTAAGGTCACAGTTTTAAAAGGGACTATAATGTTATGAATTAAAAACTGTGACCTTAGTTGCATCCTTAAAGATGTTTATAATATTACGGAAAGTGTTTTATTAAATACTGCGATAATTGTCGCAGTTCTTAAATACTTAATGACTAAAAGGTAAACATGAATTTTAATATATTAAAGTCCTGCGACAAAGGTTGCACATCTAATGTAGTTATAAACTGTGACTAAAGTCAAAGTTTTAAATGGAATTGTGATATTATATATTAAAAATCGCGACCTAATTGGCATCCTTTACTATGAAATTTATATTAGGTCGCAGTGTCATCTAGGGCACCTAATAATTTTTTTCAGCTGCAATTTCGATGAAGATTAACATAAATAAAAATGAAAAAAAACTAACCTATTGATCAACATCCAAAGATCTCCCTCATGCTGGATTTTTTATATTCTGTGATGAAGTTGAACTTGATGATAAATGATTCATATTAAGATGCGGAGAAAGGGGGCAAGGCCGGCGACAAAATGGGGTGGCGGGAGATGAATTATGTTGGGGCTAGACATTAAAATAGAAAAGCCGAGAGAAATCTGATGGAGATCTCGATAGAGAACAGATGGAGATCTAGGTCTGTACACTAGAAATCAATATCTAATTCAGTCCCACTTTTTTTAGAACAACGTTCTTTACGGATCATATTTTTTTTCTTTCAAAATATCTAGATCTGACAGCGCATGGAGACACAGAGAGAGATAAACATATAAAAATGAGAAAAATAATAATAAAGAATATAAAACTAAAATATCATCCCAAGACTGTCTTTTTTTGCACAGTAGGGGCTTTTAGTAATTTCAATTATTTTTCAAAACAGAGGCGCCATTAGCATTGCCGAATCACGTGGCACATATTGTGTCACATCATCGCCGGCTGAGAGGCACTCTCAGTTGTCGACTGATATACATTTCTCTCTCTCTCTCTCTCTATCTCTGTGTGTGTGTAGACATAGACTTGTGTCCTTCCAAAAGGATTTGAGCTCGAATCCTTCCAACTCAAATACAACCCTCCGACATTCGATTACAAGATCCACTCGTTGAAGTTGTTCTATATTATTTCAAGTATCTATAAACTAAAAATCAAGTGTTTGAATACTTTTGCCCATCCATCAAGCGCCGCAAAATGGACGACCAAAATAGTGAGTTAGTTAGATCTATGCCTTTAGACACACAAATTCTCGATCCGGTCATTTGATTATGATTTAGACATTTAAAAACCCTTACAAGCTAATTCTTTTTGGCTTCAAATGTTCTACACCGTTAAACTAACCGACTCACTGTTTAGGTCGTCTGTTTTTCTCCTACTTTTAATGGATGGACAAAAGTATTCAAAATACTTGATTTTTGTACTAAACATAATATAGATCAACTTCAATGGAGTGAATCTTGTATTTGAATATCGGATGTAGGTATTTGAGTGGGAAGAATTCAGCCTCAAATCCTTTTGGAAGGACACAAGTCTCTCTCTCTCTCTCGGAAGTATCAAGAATGTCGATAGTCCCACTTTGATTTGGTTGATACACCACCCATATGTAAGATCCAAACCATTGGATGTGATCTACTAACTAAAAACTAGTTAGGAATAAATTTTCACAGATTTTGGTTATCATTTACCCGTTCATCAAAGTGACTATAAAATCGACATTTTTGAGAGACCTAAACTGCTTAACTTTGAGACCACTTTGATGAATGGGTAAATGATAACGAAAATCTGTGAAATTTTATTCTTAACTAGTTTACAGTTAGTAGATCACATCCAATAGTTTGGATCTTATATATGGGTGGTGTATCAACCAATTAAAGTGAGAGTATCGACATTCTTGTTATTTCCGAAAGTAGCCTAGCTCAACTTTCTCTCTCTCTCTCTCTCTCTCTCTCTATATATATATATATATATATATATATATATATAGGGGCTACTGTACCTTAGCCGACGGCTGAGAGAGTTTCTCAGCTGGCGGTGACGTGGCTGAATATATGCCACATATCGGCCGCACAGTGTAGGCGCAAAAAAATCAAAAAAATCCCGCCTAAACAATCGTGATTCAAATTGACAAAAATACCCCTTTTTTACTTCTAAACTAGCATAAACTCATCCACAAACAAAATTTACCTAAAGAATTTTCAGCTGAATATATCTACAGTTATAAAATCCTAATTCTACTACATCGAAAATATAATAGAAAAAATTTGGGTCAAGATAATGTGAAATAAATAGCATCATTGAAAAGTAAAAAACATGTTTGAAACATAAAAAAACTATTATTTTTTATTTAATTTTTTATATTATTTTATTTCGTGTTATTTTCAACTCACATAGCTTTAATAAAAGAAACTAAAATAAATAGAAAAATGAAATTTAATGTGGGGCAACCGTATGTTGATTTTTCTATTACAAATGTACAGTGTAAAAATTTAATGAAATACAATGGTTAATTATTTCGCATTCCTTAAACACAAAAAATTCATAACAGACGAAACATGATATCGTTCAGCACTCCGACGACAGACGCTGTCTTTTTTCACATGCCTTATGTAACAGAATTCTGACCATTTTATAAAGTCTGCGATCATAGTCGCAGTCATAGTATAATAAAACTTTCGAACATTGTGACCATGGTCGCAGACTTAATACATTATAACTTTCAATTTTATATGACGACTGCGACACTAGTCGCAGTCATAGTATAACAAAAACTTCTTTTTTATATCACGTCTGCGACCCTAGTCGCATTCCTTATTCGCATAAAAATAACAGACGAAACATGCTATCGTTCAGCACTGCGACCTCGTTCAGCACTGCGACCAAAGTCGCATCTTTTTTCGCATGCCTTATGTAACAGATTTTTGATAATTTTACAAAGTAAATTAGCCATGCGACCCTGAAATCAGTTCGCGTATATCACATCTTATAAAATACTATATTAATTACACTGAATTAAATAAAGTAATTAATATTCTATCTACCGTGATACAACAACAGTCTCAAAAAAAGAGATGCACTAATATTAATCTCGATAAAGGAAAGATGTGCACCATACGTAATCTAAAGATATAGGAAAACATAGTTAATTTGTACTTCACGTAGTAAACCTCTAGAAAAAAGGAACTCTTCGGATTCTCCCGCCATAACTCTTCAATTAAATATTTAATTTTTTTTACTACTTCTTCCCATACTCAATCGTCACCTATAACAATTATTATTACTATTCATGTTCTTTCACATTATTGACCTTTATATAGTGCTTATAACTAATATATTATCTCATATCTAAAAACTATATTTTTGCTCTTCCTTTTCAATTTAATTTCAAAAACTTTCAGAAAAATAATTCATTCTTGAATCATGTCTTCCCCATCTTCTTCCTCTGAATACTTAGATTTCAACTTCAATCATTCCCCCACCGGTCCTCTTTCTTCAGGGTATTCTAGTGAATCTGATACCAGTCTGGACTTCACTCCTTTTGACTATCTCACTACATCAAATAATATTTTAACTGATCCTCCTCTTCATGAGGATGATGAAGTTTTCATGGGGCTTAGTGAGGAGGAAATTATTCCTCTGCCACTTGACAGAGACATGCTTGATGAAAGCATGTCCTCTCATGCTGGAGGCTCGCTTTCTCGACACAGATCGGACGAAGAGCTTGATAGAGACGATCCATTCTGGGAGTTTATCGATGAACAAAAAACCCTCAAAAGAGAAAGATGATGAGGAAAATAGTGATGAACAGAAAGACGAGGAGAATGAAGACGACGAATCTGCTTATGATGGTGATGACGACGAGGATTAGGATTTCCTGATCTTCTGATATTCAACGTTATTTTGTCTTCTTTTAAGAGCTTTTAATGCTCTTTTTTTGTAAGGTCTCTTTCTGACCATATTATGTTATAAATAAAATTTACTTCTATCTGTAAAATAATCTTTCATATTTTTAAAATACATATAAAGTATACCGTATAGTTAATATTTCTGCATCTTATCTGCGATAATGGTCACAGTACTCATAAATTAATTACATATGAAACTGCGACCACGGTCACTGTCCAGTCATAAACAATTTGATCGTTTTGCATTCAATAAAGTTAAAAACAACTATCATGGTTGCAGTCTAAAATTAAACTATATAACAGATAATACTGCGAACATGATCGCAGTCCTCTCAAATCAGTATATTTCACTGTATATTTCACTGCATATCACAAATTAGAAAACTGCGACTGCTGCCGTTAAACACTGCGACCATAATCGCAGTCCTACTTCGCATGCAATAAGTAAAAAAATTCGTTGTTTATAGGCGGCTGAGACAACAGTTACAGTGAAGAGAAAATATATAAAATCATACGTAAACTGCGACTACAGTATCAGTCCTTAATCACCGTTATTACATTTAACTTAGAAAAAATTCATCCACAAAAAATACTGTCGTGAGTACTGCGACCATAGTCGCAGTCCTTGATCGCATGCTATATGTAAAAAAAATTTTAATAGTTTATAGGCGGCTGAGACAACAGTCACAGTGAAGAACAAATATATAAATAATACGTAAACTGTGATTATAGTATCAGTTCTTAGTCACCGTTATTACATTTAACCTAGCAAAAAAAAAAATGTCGATGACTTGCTCTCGTTAAGCACTGCGATCATAGTCGCAGTCCTTATCTGCATTCAATATGTAAAATAATAATAATAATTTATACATTACATGCGAAAAAAAGTAAACAAAATCAGTAAATTTCAAATTAGTATATTTCAAATTGAAAAAAATAATAAAGAAGCATTTCAAATTAGTTTCGTGATTTGATGAAATTGGTTGCAGTTTGGCCACAGTTATAAAAGATAATTGTTACAATATTGACTAACGTCAGAAATATAAAAAAATAATAAACTATACAGATCCACTTTCTTTTACCGCAGGGGCATTTAATAATTTAAACTGTTTCAATAGGCGGGGCGTCCTTTCTAGTGTGGCTAATAATGTGCCACGTCACCGCAGGCTGAGAGGGTCTCTCAGCCGTCAGCTGATATACATTTTTCTCATATATATATATATATATATATATATATATATATATATATATATATATGGTAGAGTTACAATACATATAGGTGTAACTAAGTTAAGTTACTGATTAAGTATAAATTTTGCATATTATTCATCATAATCTCACATTTATTTTTAATTAAATATTGTTATGTAATTCTATTTTTACTTAGTGATGTGCAGACCTCCATAATTAAGAAAATAGAAGAAAGAAGCTCAAAGAAGCCCAAAATCCCAAAAATCAATGAAATTCAGGGATTCAATCAAATCAAGTTTGGAAACTCCAATTATCTATAAATTCATCAAAAATTTGAAATCCAATTCAAAGATTTTTCAATCAAGGGGAGAAAAGAATATTCTTAGAATAATTTAGAGTACAAATCAAAATTCTGAGAATATGCTTGTATATGACTCAGCAAGTGGAATATTCAACAAAAATTCCAGAATATTTCCTCCCAAAAATCTGCGCCACCTCCCTTTTTTGCCGCGTTTCTGCCGCCAATTCTGGGCCATTGATCTTGAGATTTTTTGGGTGAGTGCACGCCATCAAATCCTTAGACTTTCACCTATAAATACCCCCTGGAGTAAGAGGAAGAACACACAAGAATTCAGAGAAGAATTTTGGACTTTCTTTAGTCTTCTTTCTTCAGATTTTTATATTTTCTAGGATTTTAAATCAAAGTTGAATTTTGTAGGAAGAAGGAGCAATTTTACTTGAAGATGACAGATTTAGTAATATAAGGTTTTCCTTTCTCTTAATTCTCTTTTGTCAATTTCTTGCTTTTTAATTATGCATTGTTCTACTTATTATTCTGTTTTCTTCGTTTAATTATGATTAGCTAATTTCTCTCTTCTGGGCTCACAATCCTGAAAATCACCTAGAGGGGGGTGAATAGGTGATAATGCTAATCAATGCACAATTAAAAATTTATGATGCAACAAACACCCAAAACAAGTGAATATAGTAATGAATGTAGAGAGCAAGTAATAAGAGCAATGAAAGTAGAGCAAGAGATAAGAGCAAGTAAACCAAACGCAAACACCGAGAATTTTTTCGAGGTTCGAGCACCCAGCTCTACGTCCCCCCGCCTTCCCCAGAAGGATTTCTAGCCACTATAACTTCACAAAGATGTTACAAATACACCGGAGTACCCAACTCCACAATCTCAAGTACAAGTTTTCTCTTGATAGTCAAAAGACCACAAACTCTCTTTTGCAAAACTATCTTCCCTTACAAAAATCCTTGTAGAACAATGAGTAGGAATGAAGTTCTTGTGTGTAAGGAGAAAAGAAAAAGAAATCAGAGAGTTCTTAAAATACTTCAGAAAATGAGAGAGAATTTCAGCACAAAAACCAAGAAACCAAGCTCTTTTGAATGCCTAAAACTTGTGAAAATTTTGCTAATTTTTCTAGTAATTAACTTCTCCCTAAACACCCCTATTTATAGTAGAGGGCTAGGGTTTAAAGATAAAACTCACTTAAGGTCAATTAGAAAGTATTAGGATCAGTAAATATCATTTAAGCCCTTTTTAAGAGAGAAAAAGACAAAAATTAAACAGCTCAGAAAACTAGCCGTTACTGTTCAAACGGCTCTCTCGGTCGACCGGTCGGTCGACCGAAGTACAAAATAAGAGCCGTTGCCGGCTCTCGGTCGACCGTCCGGTCGACTGAAAAATACAGAGAGCTAAAGTCTTACAGTCAGCAGGTTTCGGTCGACCGTGAAACGTGCACACGGATACGCACTGCTGCCAGAACCTCGGTCGAATGGGTCGGTCGACCGGCTTTACCTGACACAGGGTCGGTCGGCCGGTCGGTCGACCGGCTCAGGTCAAAAGTCAAAACATAAATAGATTTTTGAGGGAAATTTAAAATAAAACAAAGTAGTTTTGAATAGAGATTTATATAAAATAAATATGAGTTTATAGGCAGAAGATTGTATACAAAAATATTTTGTACATATTATAGGAAATATTTTTAGAAATAAGATGTGTGCAAAAATGTGTGTGATAGAGCTTCGAACCTATTCACTATTCTTTAACAAAACTATAAAACTAGAAACAAATCTAATGAATTATCTTGAGCAATCTTGAAGTCTTGAGCCATGCAATGCCTTGCTAGAGCCTTCTCTTCTATGTTCCTTCCTTGATGTGCAAAACGCCTTTCTTTACTTCATGAACCTAGAAGTTCTTGCAATAGCTAAGCAATGGCCTCCAAATATGGTACTAACCTGAAACTTATCTTAAACACTAATTAGTACCAAATAGCTCTTATTTGTTTTGTTATCATCAAAACTCTAAACAAATGGAGAGTGTAAACTTTTGGGCCAACAATCTCCCCCTTTTTGATGATGACAAAACAAATAAGCTATAAACAAAAATATAGGGGAGGAGAAAGCTCCCCCTCAAATTATGCTACATTAAACAAAGAAAAACAATGTAATTTGTAATTTGCAAGTAGACATCATGAAACCAAAAACCATAAACACCATGAGATATAAAACACTTGCAAAATACTTAAACTCCATAAACACCAAGAATTCATGAAAACACATCAAAAACTAAAAACATATATAAACTCATATGGAACCAAACCATATGAACTTCATATTTCCATACATAAACTCATTCTCCCCCTTTCTGTCATACATCAAAAGGGTCAAGAAAACATCGTTATTCAATGACACAAACATTAAGTTCACCACATATGAAAGAAAATCTAGCAAAATCAAGTGGTTTAGTGAAAATATCGGCAAGTTGCAAATCCGTAGAAACATAATCAATATCTAAATCTCCTTTCTCAAATGATCTCTAAGAAAGTGATATCTAATCTCAATGTGCTTGGTCTTACTATGTTGATTTGCATTCTTTGTCATATGTATAGTACTAGTATTATCACAAAATATTTTTATATGGTTATAATGCAAATCATAATCAAGGAGAGTATGTTTCATCCAAAGGACTTGTGCAACATACTCCGCCTCGGCGGTTGAGAGAGCTACGGAATTTTGTTTCCTAGAGGACCATGAAACAAGACAATTACTAAGAAATTGACATGTCCCACTAGTACTCTTTCTATCTACTCTACAACCCGCATAGTCGGCATCCGAATAACTCGTCATTGAGAAATCTCCGGTTTTCGGATACCAAAGACCCATTCCAATTGTGCCCTTAATATAACAAATAATGCGTTTTACCGCAATAAGATGGGACTCTTTGGGACACGATTGAAATCTAGCACAAAGACACACACTAAACATAATGTCCGGCCTACTTGCCGTCAAATATAAAAGACTACCTATCATGCTTCTATACAATTTAATATCAACATTTTTACCTTGGTCATCCTTATCAAGTTTGGTTGTAGTTGCCATGGGAGTGTTGCAAAGTTTAGAGTCTTCAAGTCCAAACTTCTTTATGAGTTCCTTTGCGTACTTGGCTTGACATATGAAGTTCCCATCTTGCAATTGCTTGATTTGGAGTCCAAGAAAGAAATTCAATTCACCCATGGAAGATATTTCAAACTCACATTGCATAACTTTTCAAACTCCTTGCATAAAACTCATTAGAAGATCCAAAAATTATATCATCAACATAAATTTGCACAATTAAAAAGTCATTATCAACATGCTTAGTAAAAAGAGTTGTGTCTACTTTACCTTTAACAAAATCATTTGAAATGAGAAAACTAGAAAGCCTTTCATACCAAGCTCTTGGAGCTTGTTTCAATCCATACAAAACTTTATTAAGTTTAAAAACAAAATTAGGATGAACATGATCAACAAAATCGGGAGGTTGTTTAACATAAACTTCTTCATTTATAAAACCATTCAAAAATGAACTTTTCACATCCATTTGAAAAAGTTTAAAATTTTTAAAAGATGCAAAAGCTAGTGTCATCCGTATGGCTTCAAGCCGTGCTACGGGTGCAAAGGTCTTCTCAAAGTCAATTCCCTCAACTTGAGTGTAACCTTGGACCACTAACCTAGCTTTATTCCTAATGACATTACCGGACTCATCCATCTTGTTTCTAAAGATCCACTTAGTACCAATTATTGGTCTATCGTGGGGCCTAGGAACAAGGTGCCAAACTTGGTTGCGCTCAAATTGATTGAGTTCCTCTTGCATGGCTAGCAACCAATATGAGTCCGCCTCGGCTTTGAGGATGCTTTTGGGTTCAAAATGAGAAATGAAAGCAAAGTTACCACATAAGTCATGGAGCTTGGAGCGAGTTGTTTCCCCTTTAGAGACATCACCTAAGATGAGTTCCTTGGGGTGGTTTGTAGCGTATCTCCAATCTTTAGGAAGCGGTTGAGAGCTTTCCTCTTTATCCTCTTGAACGTCACCAATTGGTTCTTGCTTATCATCTTGAGCGGGTGAGTCCTTCAAGGATAGTCTCTCCATGTCTTCACCTAATGGGTCAATCTCTACAACATTCTCACAACCACATTAGATTCTTCAAATTTAACATGCATGGATTCTTCAATGGTAAGTGAAGATCTATTGAATACTCTATAAGCTTTGCTAGTAGTAGAATATCCAACAAAGATTGCTTCATAAGCCTTAGCATTAAATTTACCCAAGTTATCTTTAGTATTCAAAACAAAACACTTGCATCCAAAACTTTGAAATATGCAACATTAGGTTTTCTAGAATGATACATTTCAAAAGATGTTTTGGAAGAATTTTTACACAAATAAATACGATTTGAAATATAGCATGCGGTGTTTACGGCCTCGGCCCATAAATATTGAGGGAGTCATATTCACTTATCATGCTCCTAACCATCTCTTGAAGTGTTCTATTTTTCCTTTCTACAACTCCATTTTGTTGTGGAGTCCTAGGACATGACATTTCATACTTGATACCCTTTTCATCACAATAAGTCATGAAGAGTTGGTTAACAAACTCACCACCTCTATCACTCCTTATTTCAAAATTGAAAAACCTTTTTCTTTTCCAACCCTTTTTTCGAAAAATCTTGAAATGAGAAAAAGTTTGATCTTTGTGTTCCAAAAAGAAAACCCAAGTAAAACGGGAAAAATCATCAATTAAAACAAATGCAAATCTACTACCATTTAAGCTTTTAGTTTTAGTTGGTCCAAAAAGATCCATATGAATTAATTCTAATGGTCTAGTTGACATGATATCCTTGATTGGTTTGAAGGAAGACTTGGTTTGTCTCCCAAGTTGACACGCACCACAAATGCGGTCTTTCTCAAATTTCAAGTAAGGTATACCCTTCACCAATTCCTTAGAATTAATCCTAGAAATTGAAAAACACCTAGAGGGGGGGTGAATAGGTGTAAGTGCTAATCTAAGAAACTAAATGCAAACTAAGTGCGCTAAATGCGGAAGCTAATGCAAATCTTGCAACACTCTTAATACATATAACAAGTGTAGCCGAATTCCCCTTGCGAGGCTCTGGACTAACTCCCCTTGATTCCCCTTGAAATGGGTTGAGGCGCTATGTGAAGCTCTTGTTGGATGAGTATAAGTTAGACACACACACAAAGCAATCCAAGCAATATGAAATGCACACAATCAAGCCAAGCATATAAGAATGAATTGCAATATAAAAGATGCAAGGCAACACAAGCAATATATAAGATATGTATGCAATGAAAAAATGATGCTTGAATGAAATGATGCTTGCACAAAGTAAAGAGAGTAGAGTTGAGAGAAATTGGATCAAACGCTAACACAAAGATTTGTTTCGAGGTTCGAGTACCCAACTCTACATCCCCGCCTACACCACCGTGTAGGATTTCCCAATCCACTATAGGAGTACCGAACTCCTCTCTCAACCTTACAAAACCACCGAGGCTATACAACCATAATCCACCTCTACCTAAGAGGGATACGGCCCGTAGCCAACAACAAATAATAACAACAACAACCTCTACCGAAGAGGCTCACAACAAACACAATCACCTCTACCAAAGAGGATCCAAACCAATACCACTCCGATCACCTCTACCGAAGAGGGATTCACAAAGCAAGGAGGGTTTACAATAAGTGGTTACAAAGACCACAAACACAATCTTTCTTTCTTTTCTCTTTTCTTTCTTTTCCACAAAACAAAAATCCTAATAGTTTAGGATAGTATGATATAGCTCAAGTGTGGAAACAAGGTGTTTTTGGAAACCAGCAAAAAAGAAAAACTACTTGGGAAATCACTTGTAAATGATAGAAAATGAAAACAAAACAATCTCCCAAAACCCTAGCTTTCTTTGATTTTCCAAAAACCCAAAACAAATAAGATGAAATCTTTTTGGCTTAAAACTCTTTTAAAAACTCTTTTAAACACTAGAGAAAATCTGGAATTTTTTAGCTCTAAAAATCTTAGCCAAAACAATGGAGAAATGGGGTATATATAGCCCCTAGGAAAAACTAGCCGTTAGGCTGATGTGGCAGCCTGACAGGCCACCGGTCGACCGGTCCGGTCGACCGCCAACGCTCAGAATTATGACCGTTGGGCAACTGCGGTCGACCGGCCCGGTCGACCCAGAAAACCCGAGAGCAGAGCTCTCAACTCGGTCGACCGTCCCGTCGACCGTGTCTGTGCCTAACAGACGTGCACGTCTGTGCACGTCGGTCGACCCGAACGTCGACCGGCCCTTGGTGCGGTCGACCGTCAGGGTCGACCGACCAGCCTGTCAGCACAAAAACAAGGTCAGAAAATTTGGAAAAATATTTTCTAAAAAATCTTTTATCTCTTTTAAAAATACCATAAAAATTGATTTATCATTTTATATTGAAACTCAAACAAGTGATAAAAATTTCAAGACATATATCAACATATCAATTCATTTTTGTGTCTTGCCAATTTATCAAAACAAAACTTGTATTTTTATCAAACTTGATTTTTCAATAGGAAATCTGATTTTCCTAAAAACTTATAGAAATACAAAACATGATATTTGAACATTATTAAGCATGATGCATATGGACATAGGTCTAATACACATTCAACAAATATATCATAGTTTTTGTCTTTAATTACAAAAAATATGTTTTATACCAAAACATAAAACTACATGAATAGGTATGTCAAACTAAGTTTGTATAAGTCATATAAGCATGTATGTATATAGAGCACATCTAATATAGATATAAAACATGTAAACTTGTTTTGATCAAACTATTCATGAAAACTCATATCGGTTAAACTAAAAACCGAAAAACCAATATCCAAAACATAAATCTTTTGTGTGTAGTGCACTTGAGCATATCAACTATACTAAGCTTTACAAATTGGATCTAAACACACTAACTAAACTATGGATACCTAAGTCTTTGAGTCATCAAGAAGACTTGCTCCAAAACTCCATCCATGGGCTAGGCAAAGTGTGATTTCTTGAAGCTTTGGCCCTGGAATCATTATGAATAGCTTCTAAACTCCTTGTTGAAGCTAATCACCAACTAATATCCTGTTAATGATCTGAAACTTAGAAACACAAGAATATTAGTAAACATAACTACATGAGTTGATCATCATCAAAACTAGAGTGGAAGGCCATTGGGCCAACAATCTCCCCCTTTTTGATGATGATAAAACTCATGGAGTTATATATGCATGGATTAAAGTTAAGCTTCAAAGAAGCTCCCCCTTAACTCATGCATAGGGATAAACAATAAATATATGCAATGAATATTAAATATGAAACATGCATATGCATAAATAATAAATGGTTCTAGATATCAAATGGAATATTCAAAACAAAATAAGCTCTAGATACCAATTACAAAGCAAACTCTATAAATCAATTAAACTTAGTATTCTTGAGATGATGCATAAACATAAGCATGCATATAAAACTTCATAAATCTTTCTCCCCCTTTTTGTCAATCATCAACAAAGGGGTAATCAAAACCATAAATAAAACGAGGGTAAAAATCTTTCTTCCCCTTTATGTCAAACAAAACAATAAAGACAATGTTCTCCCCCTTTGTCTATAACAAAAACAAAGTCAATAAGGGGTGACTTTAAAAACATAATATCAATTGAAAATATGTCAATGAAGCATCTTGATACCAAAAGAAAATAAATAAGGATAATAAGTGTTATATGCTATATACATTCATGAAGAGGAAGACGCTAAGTTAGCTTCCCTACACATATGCATTACATGAAGGAGGGAAGTTAAGCCCTAATTCACATAACACACATTATGTAATGAATAAGAGGAGATGTGAAGCTCCCCCTACACACGTGTATCATATAAAGAAGAGATGTGAAGCTCTTCAATACACAATACACTCAACATGAATTTATATGAAGAGATGTTAAGCTCTCCTTGCATATAAGCAATACAAATCAAAACTTTGAATATTTTCTTTAAACAAAATTTTGGAAATACCAATTGTAATTAAACATAAGTCTTGAATTCTTAAACATGAATCTTGAAACCAAAACAAATTTTGAATTTCTTAAATATGATACCAATTGTAAATATTTTACCATTGAAAAGATTTTACATAGAAACATTGATACCAATTGTAAGAATTGTTCATTTTAAAACATATAAACATATAAATTTGATGTTGATATCATATGTTTAAAATAACAACTTTTAATCATAAAGTGTGAGAGTACAAATACCAATTGAAATACAAAATCAAATTTTCTCCCCCTTTATGAAATACAAACTAAAATATGCATAGTCTTGATACCAATTTAAAAGTAATCAATTGAAACAAAGTGAAACTCAAGGTGTTGGGTCATGCTAGAGCTTGAGTAAACAAAAACTAAAATTTGTGATTTTTTTTTGAACACAAATAAAACATATATGTATGAAAATTTAGATACCAATAGAAATTGATACCATTGAAATTGAAGCATACATACATAAACAAATATATGAGTATACCAAAAATGTCAAAATTGATACCAATTGAAAGAGTTCAATGATACCAATTGAATCAACAATAATAATCAAGTGTATATCTCATATAATCTACCACCCTTCATATGCACAAGATAGAAGATTTTCAATGAAGCATACAAGGCATAATCGCCCATCCATCCTCCCATAGATGGTAGGGGTTTTCAAAAATAGATTTGAAAATTAGGTTTTGTTTGAAAAACTCTACCATATGAAGAATATCGCAACTAGTTAAATGGAAAAATTTGTTAACTAGTACGAAATCCTTCAAGCAAGGAATAAACAAAATTGTTTTTTCATAAACGTGGAATCCACATCATATCAAACACTCAAGTTCAATTAGGCATAAATAAGACTCATGAAAACAAAACATGAGCAAGCAATAAATGTGAGTGTAAAAATAAAATATGAAGATCATAATCATGAAAATTTGGCAATAAGCTCAATTATTCCTTAAAACACGAAATCATCAAAACTATCTAATCTTCAAGGCATATGTATGTCTAATACAAACTAAAGTATACATACATATCCAAACATAACGAGTCCACAAAGGTATATGCATGAAGGCACGTGGCTCAAAAAGGATACTCATGTATAGTCAATAGTTTGTATAAGATGGACATATACATGAAGTTAAACACAAACATGAAAACATGAAAAACTAAATCTTTCATTAAAACAAATGTCATTTCAAGGTATATGTATGAATTGTCAACACAATAATTATACATACATATCCCTAAACACATATGAGTCCATATATATAAATTTGCATGAAAGGCAAATGACTCAAGGGGTATACATGTATATCTTAATGTTTTGGCAAAATGCACATATACATGAAATGCAAACTCATAACACAAAACAAATTCAAAAATGGGAATACAAGTTTAAAATGTACGAATCATCAAAACTAGACTATACTAGCACATCTAATGGGTTCAAATAAGCGTTCAAGCACAAATATATATATATATATAGATTTATTTGTAACCCACTCTATGTACAAGTATATCACTAGTCTTAATGAAAACTAACATCTAAACATATATTCAAAACATTAAGCATCAAAACAAATATAAAAGTCATCATGATAAAGCTAAAACATAATTACTATATAAATTCACATGTATTAGATTCATGATGTACACTATAGCTTAAACAAAAGTGAGAACACTAAGTATGATTCAAATAAGCATGTGTGTCTCAAATACTATACATGTATGTCAAGGATCTAATAAACATGGAATGAACATACTAATCCATAGACATCAAAAATATGCCATAAACAAATGAATATGAAAGCATGGAGTTTAGGAATCGTTACCAAAACCTCAAGGCAACTCTCCTTGTCTCCAAACTTGGTGGTCCTCTCCACCATCTCTTCCCTTAAAAGTGATGCATCCATATGATTTCCTTTTAGTACGGAACGCATCCACTCCAAGGTGCTAACACTCTCACGTCATGTGAGGGCCCACACCTACATTAAACAAAGGAGGGGTGGTCTTTGGTACCCACATCTTGTTGGGTCCATGGGGGTTAGTCCCTTCTCTAACCCAAACAAATTTCTTTGCTAAATTTGAAACATTTAATCTATCATAACAAAATTTAGCAAGGTGGCCCTTACGTCCACAATGTGTACATGTGTACACATGAGCATACATATGGTGATGGGTGTGTCCGTGAGGAGCATGTGTATGCCGTGAAGGGTGTGCATGCATAAAGGATGGAACTTGTTTCTTTCGAACCAAGGTTTCCAACCGTGAGTGGTTCATGGCACATTGGCTCATAGTGGAGCCCAAACAATCTACTCTCTTCTTTAACATACAAATATCATCAATATTTTAGAAGAAGAGGTACATGCATTAGGTAGACTAGATGAAGAAGCTACACTAGCATGGCAAACATGTGCATCAATTTTATTTTGCAAAACAATATTCTTATCTAAACAAACATTCAACTCATTTGAAATAGAAATGATTTTGTTTTTCAAAGCAACATTCTCTTTTAAAACAAAATCAATTTTAGAAGACAAATTTTCATTTTTCTTCAAAAGAGTTTCACAATCAATTTTAGACTTTAAAAATTTATTTTCTTTTAAAGCAAGTTCCAATTGAGATCTCAATGAATCCCTTTCATTATAGACCTCAACCTTTTCTTGCAAAGCACAATCAAGTCTAGAATGCAAACACTTATTTTCTTTTTCAATTTCTAGACTTTTCTTTTTCAAAATCTTATATTTTTCAATTAGTTTTTCACAAACAATAGAAAGTTCTTCATTTAAAGCATGGGCATCAAAATTATCACATGAAGAACTAGAGCAATCATCACTATCTAATTGAAGTTCCAATTGTACCTCAAGGGAGTCATTCCCTTGGACCATATAGCATTGTGATTCGGATTCTCCACTAGACTCCTCCGCCTCGGAGGTGGAGGTTGTTGTCAATTTGTTCCACACTACAAAAGCGGAATCAAAGTTAGAAACACGTAAAAGATATTCTTTAGATAATGTGCTTCTAATGGCCTCTAGGGCTTGTGCATTGGCCCCTATATGATTACCATCACCAAGATAACATCTCTTGGTGGCGGCAAGGAAGACATGCAAACCTAGGGTCTTTAGGTACATGGACATCCTATACTTCCAACATCAATGTTGGAAGGGTCAAAGCTAGGAGGGGTCATGAAGTCCATGGTAACTATATATGAATGTACAAACAAACAAATGCAAATGAGATTAGCAAGCAAATGGATCACTCCTAGGATGTTAAGCCTAAGTATCAGGAGCACTAGCTCTGATACCAATCGAAAAACACCTAGAGGGGGGGTGAATAGGTGTAAGTGCTAATCTAAGAAACTAATGCAAACTAAGTGCGCTAAATGCGGAAGCTAATGCAAATCTTGCAACACTCTTATACAATACAACAAGTGTAGCCGAATTCCCCTTGCGAGGCTCTGGACTAACTCCCCTTGATTCCCCTTGAAATGGGTTGAGGCGCTATGTGAAGCTCTTGTTGGATGAGTATAAGTTAGGCACACACACAAGCAATCCAAGCAATATGAAATGCACACAATCAGCCAAGCATATAAGAATGAATTGCAATATAAAAGATGCAAGGCAACACAAGCAATATATAAGATATGTATGCAATGAAAAAATGATGCTTGAATGAAATGATGCTTGCACAAAGTAAAGAGAGTAGAGTTGAGAGAAATTGGATCAAACGCTAACACAAAGATTTATTTCGAGGTTCGAGTACCCAACTCTAGATCCCCGCCTACACCACCGTGTAGGATTTCCCAATCCCTATAGGAGTACCGAACTCCTCTCTCAACCTTACAAAACCACCGAGGCTATACAACCACAATCCACCTCTACCTAAGAGGGATACGGCCCGTAGCCAACAACAAACAATAACAACAACAACCTCTACCGAAGAGGCTCACAACAAACACAATCACCTCTACCAAGAGGGATCCAAACCAATACCACTCCGATCACCTCTACCGAAGAGGGATTCACAAAAGCAAGGAGGGTTTACAATAAGTGGTTACAAAGACCACAAACACAATCTTTCTTTCTTTTCTCTTTTCTTTCTTTTCCACAAAACAAAAATCCTAATAGTTTAGGATAGTATGATATAGCTCAAGTGTGGAAACAAGGTGTTTTTTGGAAACCAGCAACAAAGAAAAACTACTTGGGAAATCACTTGTAAATGATAGAAAATGAAAAACAAAACAATCTCCTAAAACCCTAACTTTCTTTGATTTTCCAAAAACCCAAAAACAATTAAGATGAAATCTTTTTTGGCTTAAAACTCTTTTAAAAACTCTTTTAAACACTAGAGAAAGTCTGAATTTTTAGCTCTAAAAATCTTAGCCAAAACAATGGAGAAATGGGGTATATATAGCCCCTAGGAAAAACTAGCCGTTAGGCTGATGTGGCAGCCTGACAGGCCACCGGTCGACCGCCAACGGTCAGAATTATGACCGTTGGGCAACTGCGGTCGACCGGTCCGGTCGACCCAGAAAACCCGAGAGCAGAGCTCTCAACTCGTCGACCGTCCCGGTCGACCGTGTCTGTGCCTAACAGACGTGCACGTCTGTGCACGTCGGTCGACCCGAACGGTCGACCGGCCCTTGGTGCGGTCGACCGTCAGGGTCGACCGACCAGCCTGTCAGCACAAAATCAAGGTCAGAAAATTTGGAAAAATATTTTCTAAAAAATCTTTTATCTCTTTTAAAAATACCATAAAAATTGATTTATCATTTTATATTGAAACTCAAACAAGTGATAAAATTTCAAGACAATATATCGACATATCAATTCATTTTTGTGTCTTGCTTGCCAATTTTATCAAAAACAAAACTTGTATTTTTTATCAAACTTGATTTTTCAATAGGAAATCTGATTTTCCTAAAAACTTATAGAAATACAAAAACATGATATTTGAACATTATTAAGCATGATGCATATGGACATAGGTCTAATACACATTCAACAATATATCATAGTTTTTGTCTTTAATTACAAAAAATATGTTTTATACCAAAACATAAAACTACATGAATAGGTATGTCAAACTAAGTTTGTATAAGTCATATAAGCATGTATGTATATAGAGCACATCTAATATAGATATAAAACATGTAAACTTGTTTTGATCAAACTATTCATGAAAACTCATATCGGTTAAACTAAAAACCGAAAAACCAATATCCAAAACATAAATCTTTTGTGTGTAGTGCACTTGAGCATATCAACTATACTAAGCTTTACAAATTGAATCTAACACACTAACTAAACTATGGATACCTAAGTCTTTGAGTCATCAAGAAGACTTGCTCCAAAACTCCATCCATGGGCTAGGTAAAGTGTGATTTATTGAAGCTTTGGCCCTGGAATCATTATGAATAGCTTCTAAACTCCTTGTTGAAGCTAATCACCAACTAATATCCTGTTATGATCTGAAACTTAGAAACACAAGAATATTAGTAAACATAACTACATGAGTTGATCATCATCAAAACTAGAGTGGAAGGCCATTGGGCCAACAGAAAGATGGTCAAAAGATGCATGTCCTAATCTTCTATGCCAAAGCCAAGAATTTTCATCAAAAGCATTCAAGCATTTAGTAGAACAATCTAAATTAAACATGTCAATGATATAAACATTATTGTCACGAAAACTGGTAAGAATACAATCATTGGTTTTAACATCAAAAATCTTGCAAGAAGAATCATCAAAAACAACTTTAAGTCCACGGTCACATAGTTGACTAATACTAAGCAAGTTATGCTTCAAACCATCAACAAGAGCTACATTTTCTATAATAGGAGATGCACCAATTTGAATGTTACCTATACCGATGATATTTCCCTTGGAGTCATCCCCGAAGGTGACGGTGCCACCTTCCATGTACCTTGATAGGGTTGTAAAGTTATTGATGTCCCATGTCATGTGTCTTGAACAACCACTATCAAGGTACCACCGCTCCTTATGTCTTGGAGTCTTGGTGTGTACCTACATCAAATAATTTAGGACTTGATTTTGGTACCCACATTTTCTTGGGTCCTAAGGAGTTAGTGCCATGAACCCAAACAAGATTATTTGATCTATTTACTTGGTCATAACAAAACTTAGCCAAATGTCCATTTTTACCACAATAAGTACATCTATACACTCTACCATATCTAAAGGCATAGTGAGTGTGAGACTTGTGAGCATGTGTGGATTTAGTATGAGTGTGGTGTGAAGTGTGAGCATGAGGAATCTTAACATGAGAATCTTTAGCATGAGAGGTGTGCTTTTTAGAAAATATTTCTTCAATTTTCTTAGTGTTAAAGGCACAATCCTTCAAAACTTTTTCAAAGTCAACAATTCTAGTTTTTAGAGAAGAAATTTCTTTTTCATCAATCTTAGGAAATTTTGCTTTACATGCAACTTTGTAAGCACTAAATTCATTTTGAGTAGAAATGAGATTGGAGGAAATTTCATCTTTTTCTCTAGAAATAATAGCAAGTTGATTTTTAAGAAAAGCAACTTCCTTTTCTAATTTAGAGCATTCAATCTTTTTATTATCATAGGTTTCGGAGAGTTCAACAAAAGCATGTACAATAACTTCTTTGCTTAATTCATCATCTTCATCAAGAGGTTGTGGGGTTACCTTTGGTGTGTTTGCCATGAAACACATGTTCGCCGTGTCCACCTCGTCTTCGGATTCGCTTTCCGAATCCCATGTGGCTTTGTAGGCTTTCTTTTCAACCGACTTCTTTGGTTTGAAGGAGGAAGTCATCTTCTTCTTGAACTCCGGGCAATCCGCCATGATTTGTCCGGGCTTTCGGCAATTGTAGCAAATGATTCTTCTCTCTTCTTTACCTTCAAATTTTCTTCGGAAGTTGAGCTTGTTCTTCCGGTACATCCTTTTGACATTTCGCACAAGAAGGGAAAGCTCCTCATCTTCTTCTTCATCTTCTTCATCGTCCTCAAGAGTGGATGAAGACTTGAAGGCTATGGACTTCTTCTTTAGCGAGCGGCCTCTTCTCTTGCCTTCTTTTTCATCTCATGGGTTTTTAAGTTCCCAATGAGACTAATGAGGTCCATTTCATCCTTGTCATTTAATTCTTTCAAGGTGGTGGCCTTTATCTCTCATGATGAAGGAAGAGCCCGAATCACTTTTCGCACCTTTTGATCATTAGAAATATCATCACCTAAAGAAGAAAGAGCATTGGTGATTTTAGTAAACCTTATAATCATGCAATCAATGGATTCATCATCAATCATTTTAAAAGATTCATACTGGGACCTCAAGAGATCTATCTTAGCTCTCTTGACTCGTGATGTCCCCTCGTGTGTGACCAACAAGTGTTGCCAAATCTCGCAATGAATTACCCGTGTAAGGTCATCCTCATTCAAGGCGGTTAGGAGGGAATTTTGGGCCTTTGAGTTAGCCTCATATTCTCTAAAGAAAAATTCGGTCCAAGTGCTTTCATCACCATCAGGTACAACATAAGGTTTGGTCAAGGATTTAGCTACTAAGCTACCTAAAGATTGCAAAAAGATAGTCATCCTAACCTTCCAAATAGGGAAGTTGAGTCCATCAATTTAGGAGGGGTTTTGATGTTATCGGCCATGTTTACTAGTGAATGACAAATGGAATGCAAATGTTGATTAGCAAATTTTAAGAATCTCTCTAAGGATGTTAAGCCAAACCTAGAGTCCAAGCTCTGATACCAATTGAAAATCACCTAGAGGGGGGTGAATAGGTGATAATGCTAATCAATGCACAATTAAAAATTTATGATGCAACAAACACCCAAAACAAGTGAATATAGCAATGAATGTAGAGAGCAAGTAATAAGAGCAATGAAAGTAGAGCAAGAGATAAGAGCAAGTAAACCAAACGCAACACCGAGAATTTTTCCGAGGTTCGAGCACCCAGCTCTACGTCCCTGCCTTCCCCAGAAGGATTTCTAACCACTATAACTTCACAAAGATGTTACAAATACACCGGAGTACCCAACTCCACAATCTCAAGTACAAGTTTTCTCTTGGTAGTCAAAGACCACAAACTCTCTTTTGTAAAACTCTCTTCCCTTACAAAATCCTTGTAGAACAATGAGTAGGAATGAAGCTCTTGTGTGTAAGGAGAAAAGAAAAAGAAATCAGAGAGTTCTTGAAATACTTCAGAAAATGAGAGAGAATTTCAGCACAAAAACCAAGAACCAAGCTCTTTTGAATGCCTAAAACTTGTGGAAACTTTGCTAATTTTTCTAGTAATTAACTTCTCCCTAAACACCCCTATTTATAGTAGAGGGGTAGGGTTTAAAGATAAAACTCACTTAAGGTCAATTAGAAAGTATTAGGATCAGTAAATATCATTTAAACCCTTTTTAAGAGAGAAAAAGACAAAATTAAACAGCTCAGAAAACTAGCCGTTACTGTTCAAACGGCTCTCTCGGTCGACCGGTCGGTCGACCGAAGTACAAAATAAGAGCCGTTGCCGGCTCTCGGTCGACCGTTCGGTCGACCGAAAAATACAGAGAGCTAAAGTCTTACAGTCAGGCAGGTTTCGGTCGACCGCCCGGTCGACCGTAAAACGTGCACACGGATACGCACTGCTGCCAGAACCTCGGTCGAATGGGTCGGTCGACCGGCTTGACCTGACACAGGGTCGGTCGGCCGGTCGGTCGACCGACTCAGGTCAAAAGTCAAAACATAAATAGATTTTTGAGGGAAATTTTAAAATAAAACAAAGTAGTTTTGAATAGAGATTTATATAAAACATAAATATGAGTTTGTAGGCAGAAGATTGTATACAAAATATTTTGTACATATTATAGGAAATATTTTTGGAAATAAGATGTGTGCAAAACGTGTGTGATAGAGCTTCGAACCTATTCACTATTCTTTAACAAAACTATAAAACTAGAAACAAATCTAATGAATTATCTTGAGCAAACTTGAAGTCTTGAGCCATGCAATGCCTTGCTAGAGCCTTCTCTTCTATGTTCCTTCCTTGATGTGCAAAACGCCTTTCTTTGCTTCATGAACCTAGAAGTTCTTGCAATAGCTAAGCAATGGCCTCCAAATATGGTACTAACCTGAAACTTATCTTAAACAAACTAATTAGTACCAAATAGCTCTTATTTGTTTTGTTATCATCAAAACTCTAAACAAATGGAGAGTGTAACCTTTTGGGCCAACAAATCCATCATCTCTAATTCTATTCTTGGTTAATTTTAACAAAAAGACCCAGTTGAATCATTTGCATGCCTTAATTTAATGCTTGCTTTTAGCGAGTGTTCTTGAAGGCACATGAGGATGGGAATGGTTTTTGAACTTAAACTTTGAATTAATCTTATAAAAAAAACTTGTTTTGATTTCATGCTTACTTAATTGTCTTGATGGTTTAACATTCAACTTAAAGAATGATCTCAAAATTAAAGTTCAATTTCTAAAAAACTATCTCATGTGTTTTACATAACTTCTCTTTAATTGCAAAATTAAACTTTTTCCTATGATCACAATGAGGCATTTAAACTTTCAAGATAAGAATTTAGAGTCGAGTCAAAGAGTAGTGAACCCAGATCTTTTTCATTATTAAAAACACAACCAAATCACTCTCAAAGTCTTTTTAAAAAAAACATCTTCTTCAAAACCTAGTCTAATCTTCATTTTTCTTTGAATCACTTCTTTACTCTCCATCTTTTTTTCTAAAAAATATAAATACTAAAACTTGTTTTCTCAACAACAACACCGAAAAGCTTGCATCGCATCTCTCCTCATGGACACGACTCGTTAGCCCTAAGCTACATGGTAATTTAATTTATCAAATCAAATTTTGACGCCGTTGCCAGGGAGGGAACGATATTCTTTGTGTTTTAACAAGTTTGGTGTTCTGTTTCAGGGTTAAGAAAATCAGGCTGATAATTCGAGCATTGCAGAAGAAGACTTGTGATACTGTGCCCCTGTTGTAGAAAGTAGGGAACATTTTTCAAGAGTTTTCCACAGAAATGCATTTTTTGTGGTATTACTAAAACTCTTTTTTGTAGAACATATTGCTCTGCAAAATAAACTTTCTTTATTGCTAGTTTTTTATACTTGATTATCTCACAATTTTGTTCTTAATCCAACAGTAATCGGTTGATTGAAAGTGCTTAAAAAAAATTTAGATTTGCATTTCTAGGTATTCCTCTAATTACGTAGACATTTCAATTACTGTTGAAGAAAGCTGGAGACAATGTATGTTTGCATAGCATATTGCTAGAAAATATTCTTAAGTGATTACTTGCTTGTTGAATGCTACTTTTCTATATCTTGCACACTTGCATTTCTGGGCAAAACCTAACAAAAGATAAGGTGGGAGAGTCATTACCCTTCCTTAGCCCATAAACCATATCCAAGCACTCACAACCTAAGCCTAACTTAAAATCTGATAGATGTTGGTCTTAGGGACATCTCGAACTCATTAGGAGGTTAAAGGTGTTAGAATTTGACTCCTGCCAATCAGTGTGAAAGTATGGAGATTGAGAGATGAAATCTCGAAGGCTGGTGGTTTGGCTTAATTAGGCCCGTCGGCTTTTTGTGTGGATACCATCTACCAATCTTGTCCCGACATGACTGATTAACTTGTGGTCAGATTCTGCATTATACCTCCTATGGACAATCTAACCAGTTAGGAGTTGTTTAGGTCCAAATTTTCTTTAGAATAGGAGTGGTTGAATTTTTCTCATTTATTTTTAATTGATTGGTGACCTTGTTTGTGGTAGTAATTGTGTATGTAAGTGTGATCGAGACACCCAAATTCATCTAGGTTGACTAGAAACACTTTACCACTCAAATCAGAAGCAAAATCAGATACAATTATAGCTTAACCAACATCTTCGCAGGATAAGTCTACCTTAGGAGAACTTCACATCCATCTTGCATCCAACTTATATCGATTGGTGGCAACAATTTTGAGTTTAAGCCTCAGTTCATCAACACACTCTCTAAGTTTCATAATTTAGAGTCCGAAGATGCGTATTTCTTCATAAGAGAATTTGAGGAAGTATGCTTAATGATGAAATCCCTCACCTTGTAGACGATGCTATTAGGTTGAGGTTCATCTCATTTTCTCTTAAGATTTTGTCAAGAAATGGCTATATAGCTTAACGGTCGTTTCCATCACATCGTGGGATGGTTTCATCAAGGTTTTCTTGAAGAAATTCTATCCAATTCACAAGACTGCTCTCATTAGGAAGAATATCATGCAGTTTAAGAAAGAATCTAATGAATTATTCTGGAGGTACTTTGAACGCTTCAAAGACCTCCTTATCTAGTGTCTTCATCATGGCATAGAGAAGTGGTGACAATGCCAAATTCTCTATGACGGTTTAGACTATTAGAACAAAACTCTTTTATAAACCATGTGCCAAGAGGAATTCTTGCAAAAAGATGAAAATCAAGGGTAGGATTTATTTGAGGCCCAGCCGAAAAAACCCTTCAATGGGGACCTACTTCCAAAAAGTTAGGAACATAAATCCTATCTCTTCAAAAGGAGGTCTAATTCAATAAAATTATTCATAGCAATCGAGGCTAAAATTTCTAGCCTAATGAGAAGATTGAAAGCTCTAGAACCAAGGAGCCAGTTCCAGTCAAGCAAGTCAGCACAACCAATTTTCAACTTCGGCCTGTACTTACTGTCAAGCCATGAACCATGTGTTTGAGGAGTATCCAGTTTTCAATACTCAATAAATGTATCACGAGCCCATGAATGCAGCCTTTTCAAGGCCCCATAACAATCCATATTCTCAAACGTATAATTCTGACTGGAGAAATTACCCGAATTTCTCATGGAACCAAAACAACAATGACCACTTGTAGACTGTCTAAAAATCATTGAAGACAAGTCATCAGATAGCAGGGTCCATGCTTCAGATGCGAGGCTAATCAAAATCACTCGTGCAGAGCCAAGACGCAGAGCTCAAAGCCCGCGTCTCAACACCACTGCAATGCCAACACGCAGAGCTCAAAGCCCGTATCTTAGCATAACTTCAGTACTCAGACACAGAGCTTGAAGCCTACGTCTCAGACACGAAGCTCGACATAGAGTTTTGAAGCTCGGTTTCTGAAAGTACACCTAGAGGGGGGTGAATATGTGTAAGGCTAATCTAATGACAAATAATGCGAAATTTAAAAATTAATTGCAACACACTTAGCGTAACCAAAGAGTGTAGCCGAATTCCCGGTGAAGGGCTCTGGACTAACTCCTCTTGATTCCTCTAAATAAGAGTTGAGGTGCTATATGAAACTCTCTTGGTTTAACACAAGTATGGACATAATCAAACCCAAGCATATATATGATATAAACAATATGAATCAATACAAGGTAAATAAGAGAGAGAGTTTAGAGATAGTGGATCAAACGCAAACACAAGGATATGTTTCGAGGTTCGAGCACCTAGCTTTATGTCCCCACCTTCACACAGAAGGATTTCCACTATAGCGTCCACACAGGACTTCCCACACAGGGAACCTCCACTGAGGATTTGGGTAATACAAACGGGGAGTACACAACTCCTCTCTCCAACAATACAGCCTCTACACAAGAGGCAAGACATAACACAAATCACCTCTACACTTAGAGGGATGGGCACTTAACCAAACAACTATCAACCTTATACAAGAGGGATAAGGCACAAGGCCACCACTCCAGCAAACACTTCTTCACTAAGAGAGATATCAACACAATCACCTCACACTAGAGGGATATCACAAAGAAAGGAGGGTTTACAGTACTTGGTGGTATCAACAACCACAAATAATTTTTCTCACAAAAATAGATCCTAATAGATAGGATAGATAGATAAGCTCAAGTGTGAGAAAATAAAGTGTTTGGATAAAAAAAACACTTGGGAAAATCTCCAAATAGATATAGAAATCAAGACACTCTTTTCTTTGAATTTTCAACACTTTAAAACAAATAAGGATAAAATCTTTAAACCTAAAACTCTTTTAAACTTGCTGTTAAAACACTTAAGAAGATGTGAATTTTTGCTCTTGAAATTGTTAACTAAAACAGCTCAAAGAAGTGGGTATATATAGCCCACAAACAAATCTGCCCGTTGGCAGCAGGAAAGGGCAGTTTTGCCCTTCCGGTCAACCAGCCGGTCGACCAGCCAACGGTTACTTTTCTGACCGTTGTGCCTGCGATCGATTGCCCGGTCGACCGTGCCTAGCCAACGATCGACCACCCGGTCGACCGGCCCCACCCGAGAGTGGGGTGCTCTCAGTCGGTCGACCGCGCGGTCGACCGGCCAAGTGGGCAGGCCTTTATGCACGTCTCGTGTACATCGGTCGACCGTGACGGTCGACCGGCTCTTGGTGCGGTCGACCGTCCGGTCGACCGCCAGAGCAATCTGGCCAGGATTTAAGGATTAAAAAACTTGTCTTTTTATTACCAATTAAATCCCATAAAATCACATAAATTCCACAAAAATAAGTTCTTTGATTATCTTAGAAATACAAATATGTGTGACTAAAATTTAACACATATTAGAAACTATTTGAACCATTTTTGTGATATGAAAATTTGCCTTTGAAACAAAAACTGTATTTTACAAACTTTGGATTTTTGAAAGGGAAAACCGTTTTCTCCAAAACATATGTAAATACAAAAACATGATATTGAAATAACTTTGAAGCATATTGTATATGGATAGAATCCTATATACATATAAAGATTTATATCTTTGTTTTTGACATGAAATCCAATATCGGTTAAACCGAAAACCAAAACCAATAAACTTAAAACTGAAAACTTGTGTGTGTGAACTTGAGCATATCAACACTATCTAATCTTTACAATGATCTAAACACAATCTTAAACTAAACAAATCGAGGTCTTCTTATAGAACTCCTCCAAATCGACTCGATCCAAATAGGATTCACCGAGCTTGACTCCAACCGAGTACGAGATGCGATCTTGACGTTCGAGCTCTTGAATCAACGTGTGAAAGCTCCAAAACACCTTTGTTGAAGCTAATCACCTATTAATATCTTGATCAAATATCTGAAACTAAATATCATAAGATTATTAGTAAAATATAACTACATGAGTTAATCATCATCAAAACTAGAGTGAAGGGCCTCTGGGCCAACAATCTCCCCCTTTTTGATGATGACAAAACTCATGGAGTTATATATGCATGGATTAAAGTTAAGCTTCATAGAAGCTCCCCCTTAACTCATGCAAAGCATAAACAATAAGGATGTTCAATGAAGTGCATAAGGTAAACACAAATGTATGTGCATAAACATGGATTAAAACATGCATATATAAACCCAAAATTCTCTCCCCATTTTTGTCAATTCATCAACAAAAGGGTACAAATAAACTCAAAACAATCTACTCCCCCTTTTTGGCAAAACAAAAATCAAACAACGGGGCATAAAAACAATTTTCTCCTCCTTTTTGTTAAACAACAAAAATCAACAAAGGGCATAAAAAATGTTCTCCCCCTGTTTGCATAAAACAAACAATAAAGATACATATATGTGATATACATTCATGAAGAGGAAAGATGTGAAGTTAACTCCCCCTGCATACATGCATTACATGAAAAAGAGATGACTAGACCCTAATCACATAATGCATAATATACAATGTATAAAAAGAGATGTAAAGCTCCTCCTACACACGTGTAAGACATAGAGAAGAGCGGTCAGGCTCCTCAATATGAGATATACTCAACATGAATCTATATATATAGGGAAAATGTTAAGCTCCCCTTGCATATAAGCAATATATATCAAAACTTTTGATACCAATTTATGATACCAATTGAAAATAAACAAAAATTTTTAAGATACCAAAAGATACTAATTGAAAATATCTTGTAAACTTTTGATACCAATAGAAAATGAAACATTGTATGTTTTAATACCATAGAAATATATATGTATTTAGATCTTGATACCAATTGTAAACATCTTGTTATTTTGATACCAAATGTGAATATTTTATAATTTTGATATCAATTGAAAGTGAAAGCCAAATATTTTTATATAAACATAACTCATTTCAATATAGATACCAATTTAAAAATGAAATATGATACTAATTTAAAAACAAACTAACTATTTGGTTAAACAATTCATTTTGCAATAAAGATACCAAATTTTAGAATAAAGCCAATTTAAGATTTTTGATGCCAATATTGAAAATGTTAGCATATTCCAAATTAAAATATTTTTCATTAAGAGCGTAGAAAACCAATTGAAAAATAATATACCAAATAATATCATTTTTCATCATAAAGAGTAGGAGTAAGATACCAATTGAAAATACAATGGATTGAAAACTAAAACATGAAGTTTTCTCCCCCTTTATGAAATACCAATAAAAATGATTCATAAGCTTGTATAAAATACCAATTTGAAAACTAATAGTCATTAAGGAGTAAATCAAGCTTAGCATAAATATAATTTGTACTTTAAGATGTAAAGATATAGTAAGTACAATCAAATCATATATATATGTATGTAAAAGTAAATACCAATAGAAATTGATACTTTTTGAAGTTTTAAAGCATACATATATAGAAAATCAAAGATGAGTATACAAACATGAAATATCAATTGGATACCAATTAAAAATATAATGAGGATGTATAACTCATGCTACAACCCATTCATGCACATGTTAAAATAGATTTTTCAATAAAGAGCATACAAGGCATGGTCGCCCATCCAACTGCCCTTGAAGGTAGGGATTTTCAAAAATAAGTTTGAAATAAGTTTAGCATATTTGAATATTCTACCAAAATGAAGAATACGAGCTAGTTTAAAATAGTTTGAAATAACTAGTGATAGATTTTTCAAAACATGAAACCAAGTCATATAATTCATGAAGCATGCATTCAACATAAAATTAACACTCAAGATATAGAAAGCTCAACAAAGTACTCATAAAATAATGTAATGAGTAAACATAATTAAAGTGAGTGTACAAGAGTCATGTGAGAAGTATAATCATGAATATAGGCAATGAAGCTCATATGAAGTTCCTTAAACAAATGACAATTTAATTTTCATCAAAACAATACTAACTCCATGGCATATGTATGTTTTGTCAAAACTAAAGGCATACATACATATCCAAACACAATTGAGTCTATAAAAAGATTTTGCATGAAAGGCAAATGACTCAAGGGTATACATGTATATCCAATAGTTTTGGCAAAATTAACATATACATGAAGTTAAACACATATTAATGAAAACATGTACAAAATAGGGAATACAAGTCAAAATGTATGAATCATCAAACAAGGTTATACTAGTACATCTAATGGGTACAAATGAGCAATTTAGCACAAACATATAATAATCAATTTGTGGGTCACCAGTTGTACAAGTATTGACACAAGTTTTAATAAAAACTACATCTTAAACATGTAATCAAATCATGAGGCACAAACGAGACATAAATCAATATGATCATTAGGTAAATGCACATGTTGTTAGATCTATGATATACACAATAGTTAAACTAAAGTGAGAACACAAAATATAGGTCCATATAAACATGGGTGTAATACATGTATGTCATAAGTCT
The DNA here is from genome assembly GCA_038442645.1 of Agave tequilana. Taxonomy (NCBI): domain Eukaryota; kingdom Viridiplantae; phylum Streptophyta; class Magnoliopsida; order Asparagales; family Asparagaceae; genus Agave; species Agave tequilana. The sequence goes on from JAVJIF010014717.1 coordinate 82,215, forward strand.
AATCATCATGACATTTAATGAAGTAATCATGAAAAGTCAAAACATGCTAAAAAAATCAACAATATGAAAGCATGTAAACATAATAAGGAGAAAGAGATCGTTACCAAACTATTAGGGCACATCTCTATATCTCAAACCATGGCGGTCCTTCCACCAAACTCCCTTGAAAGTGATGCATCTAAAATAGTCACCGTTTAGCTCGGAATGCATTCACCTCAAGGCACCAACATCTATCACGTCATGTGAGAGCCCACACCTACATCAAATAAAATAGGAGTGGATTTTGGTGCCTATACTCTTTTGGGTCCATGGGGTTTAGCACCTTTCCTAACCCAAACAAACTTGTTTGCAAAATTTGAATCATGTATCCTATCATAACAAAATTTTACAAGGTGGCCCTTTTGTCCACAATGTGTACAAGTGTACACATGAGCATACATTGTGTTATGTGTATGAACGTGAGGAGCATGTGTATGCCGTGGTTTGTGTGCATGCATAGGAGGAACTTGTTTCTTGTGAAACATGGATTCCAAACGTGTGTGGTTCATGACACATTGGCTCAAAGTGGAGCCCAAACAATCAACAGTCTTCTTTAACATACATATATCATTTTCAATTATAGAAGAAGAGGTGGTGCATGCATTGGAAACACTAAAATGTGAAGCTACACTAGCATGGCAAACATGTGAGTCAAATCATTTTTCAAAGATTTATTTTCATTAGAAATTAAATCTAATTCCTTTGAAATAGAAATAATTTTATTTTTCAAAGATTCATTTTCTTTTAACACAAATTCAAGTTTTGAAGATAGAACCTCATTTATTTTAAAACATTTTCACTATCATTTTAATTTTTCAAAATTTCATTTTCTTTTAAGGCAAGTTCAAGTTGGGATTTCAAAGAGTCCCTTTCATTTGAAATCTCATCTCTCTCTTGCAAAACAACATCAAGTTTAGAAGACAAATTTTTATTTTTTTCTTTTAGCGCAAAACTTTTCTTTTTCAAGAGATTATGTCTTTCTAACAATTTTTCACAACCTATAGCTAGTTCATGATTTACAGCATGTGCATCCATACACTCATTATAAGAAGAATTAGTACTATCATCTAGTTGAGTGTTGGAATATACCTCAAGGGAGTCATTCCCTTGGACCATGAAGCAACGTTGGTCGGACTCTCCTCCACTAGATTTCTCCTCCTCATTGATTGGCGTTTGTAGCTTGGGAGATGTCAAAGTGTTCCACACTGCAAAAGCGGAATCACAATGAGAAACCATAGACAAATATTCTTTGCTAAGAGATTTTCTAAGTGCCTTTAGAGCTTGTGCATTAGCCTTTTTATGCTTGCTATTACCAAGATAAGATTTCTTGGTAGCGGAAAGGTGAACATGCATTCCTAGGGTCCTGAGATACATTCTCATTTTAAACTTCCACATATCGATGTTAGAAACATCAAACATGGGAGGTGCAAGATAATCCATGAGTGTGTGTAAACAAGTATGTGTGCAATAGCAACCAAGATCTCACTCCTAGGTGGTGAAACCTAATATCAGGAGCGTAGGCTCTGATACCATTGAAAGTACACCTAGAGGGGGGTGAATAGGTGTAAAGCTAATCTAATAACAAATAATGCGAAATTTAAAAATTAATTACAACACACTTAGTGTAACCAAAGAGTGTAGCCGAATTCCCGGTGAAGGGCTCTGGACTAAGTCCTCTTGATTCCTCTGAATAAGTGTTGAGGTGCTATATGAAGCTCTCTTGGTTTAACACAAGTATAAACACAATCAAACCTAAGCATATATATGATATGAACAATATGAATCAATGCAAGGTAAATAAGAGAGAGAGTTTAGAGATAGTGAATCAAACGCAAACACAAGGATATATTTCGAGGTTCGAGCACCCAACTCTACGTCCTCGCCTTCACACAGAAGGATTTCCACTATAGCGTCCACACAGGATTTCCCACACAGGGAACCTCCACTGAGGATTTGGGTAATACAAATGGGGAGTACACAACTCCTCTCTCCAACAATACAACCTCTACACAAGTGGCAAGGCACAACACAAATCACTTCTACACTTAGAGGGATGGGAACTTAGCCAAACAACTATCAATCTCACACAAGAGGGATAAGGCACAAGGCCACCACTCCAGCAATCACTTCTTCACTAAGAGGGATATCAACACAATCACCTTTCATTAGAGGGATATCACAAAGAAAGGAGGGTTTACAACACTTGGTGGTATCAACAATCACAAACCAATTTTCTCACAAAAATAAATCCTAATAGATAGGATAGATATATAGATAAGCTCAAGTGTGAGAAATAAAGTGTTTGGATAAAAAAAAACACTTAGGAAAATCTCTAAATAGATATAGAAATCAAGACCAAAAACTAATTCCAAAAGACTCACTTTTCTTTGAATTTTCCAACACTTTAAACAAATAAGGATAAAATCTTTAAACCCAAAACTCTTTTAAAACTTCTGTTAAAACACTTAAGAAGATGAGAATTTTTGTTCTTGAAATTGTTAACTTAAACAGCTCAAAGAGGTGGGTATATATAGCCCACAAACAAATCTGCCCGTTGGCAGTAGGAAAGGGCAGTTTTGCCCTTCTGGTCGACCGGTCGGTTGACCGGCCAACGGTCACTTTTCTGACCGTTGTGCCTGTGGTCGACCGCCCGATCGACCGCGCCTTGCCAACAGTCGACCGCGCGGTCGACCGGCCCCCACCCGAGAGTGGGGTGCTCTCAGTCAGTCGACCGTGCGGTCGACCAGCCAAGTGGGCAGGCCTTTGTGCACCTCTCGTGCACATCGGTCGACCGTGAGGTCGACCCGCTCTTGGTGCGGTCGACCGTCCGGTCGACCTCCAGAGCAATCTGGCCAGGAATTTAAGGATTGAAGAACTTGTCTTTTTATTACCAATTAAATCCTATAAAATCACATAAATTCCACAAAAATAAGTTCTTTGATTATCTTAGAAATACAAATTGTGTGACTAAAATTTAACACATATTGCAAACTATTTGAGCCATTTTTGTGATATGAAAATTTGCCTTTGAAACAAAAACTGTATTTTTTAAACTTTGGATTTTTGAAAGAGAAAACCGTTTTCTCCAAAACATATATAAATACAAAAATATGATATTGAAACAACTTTGAAGCATATTGTATATGGATAGAATCCTATATACATATAAAGATTTATATCTATGTTTTTGACATAAAATCCAATATTGGTTAAACCGAAAACCAAAACCAATAAACTTAAAACTGAAAACTTGTGTGTCTGTGAACTTGAGCATATCAACACTATCTAATCTTTACAATGATCTAAACAGAATTTTAAACTAAACAAACTGAGGTCTTCTTATAGAACTCCTTCTCCAAGTCGACTCGATCCAAACAAGATTCACCGAGCTTGACTCCAACCAAGTACGAGATGCGATCTTGACGCTCGAGCACTTGAATCAACGTGTGAAAGCTCCAAATACCTTTGTTGAAGCTAATCGCCTACTAATATCTTGATCAAATATCTGAAACTAAATATCACAAGATTATTAGTAAAATACAACTACATGAGTTAATCATCATCAAAACAAGTGTGAAGGGCCTCTGGGCCAACAATTTCAACACCACAGCGGCACCCAAACGTGAAGCTCAAGACTCGCGTCTAGCGTTACCTCAACGGTTCAACACAGGGCTCAAGCCCACGTTCCAACTGTAGAGGAGCCCTGTGTCTCAGTTATAACTACCCCCATTATTGGTTAAGTACTGCCCACATAATGAGGAGAGTTAAACCCATTATGAAGGGGTTTTAGGGGATAGTTTTACCCCTGAAACCCCTATAAATAGCTCAGTTTGCTATTGAAGGGGAAAATTTTTCAGCCGAGGAATACTTATAAAGAGTTAAACTCTTTTACCAACTTGCTGATTTCAAGTTATTGCCTAAGTCTCTTTAAGATTTCATTGATAGGAGCTGTGCTACTCCATCTGTGATCCAAGAAGAAGAGTTTCAGAAGTGCTTGACATTCACCTGGTCAACGAAAAATAAGAATTACTTTCCACCGCTACACAAAGAACTCGACAATAAAAAAAAGAGATTTGGGCTTGAAAATATCCTCCTCTCTCTTGTAATTGGAGTTTTTAGAATTATTGTAATCTTTTATTAATTCAAGAAAACTTTACAATACCTATTTTCAAATTCCCTCCCCGTACAAGAGATGGCGACTTCGTTGGGGACTACTTTCTCCACTGATGAGCAAGTTATGGCGCAAGGTGATGTCTTCTTCATGGGAAAAATGGTGGAGTCGCTTGTCATAGAATTTGACCAGGCAAAATATGAGGAGTTCCTCTCTTGTGGCTCCAAGAGCCCCAGGGTAGCGAGGCAATACCGTAGGGTCTCCTCAGTGATCCGCTCCCAAGTCTCTTCAGAGACTTCCCCAAAGATGGCTTGTGCAGAAAGAGCCATTTTTGGTCGCGTCGTGCGTGTGGCCTGCGTCAACGTCTCCCACGAGACCCGCAAGTCCAACGTAATTGAAGGCCAATCTTACCACGCCCCTCCTCTCAACATTCCTCAACTCCAGGTTATCGAGGTTTCCAACAACCCGTGAAGCGTAACCGGAATGCTGGACATCGACAAAGGCATCGCGCATGTCGACAACAGATGAAAGTCGCTGGAAAAACTATTTGTCCAACAAATACAGAATGCGAGGCTCAGGTGCAGACTGTCTAAAAATCACTAAGGATAAGTCATCAGAAAGAAGAGTCCAAACTCCAGACGCAAAACTAATTATACCACAGCACCAAGACACGAGGGTCGAAACTCGCGTCTCAGCATCACTGCAGTAGCATTACTACAGTACCAAGACGCGAGGGTCGAAATCCGCGTCTCTACTTCACCACAATGACCAAGACGCAGAGCCCGAAGCCCGCGTCTCACATAAAACTTGACGCAGAACTTGAAGCTCACATTTCAACCAAATGTGAAGTTCAAGCGTTTCATCAATGGCTAAACACGAGGCTCGAAGCCCGCGTTTCAACTACAGAGGAACCCTGCATCTCAATTATAACTGCCCTCATTATTGGGTCAATTACTACCCACATAATGAGGGAGTTAACCCCCATTATGGAGTGTTTTCAGGGGACAGTTTTACCCCCAGAGACCCCTATAAATGGCTAAGTTTGCTATTGAGCAAAGAGAGGAATTTTTGGTGAAAAAGGTCGGACGACTTAGAGAATCTTGATCAGAATTCCTAACTGAGAAAGACAAAAAAAAAGAGTTCAACTCTTCTAACAACTTACTGCGTACAAGTTTGTTATTGCCTACAGTCTCTTTGAGATTTTTGGTTAGGCAGAAGCTGTGTTACTTCGTCCACCGTCCAAAGAGAAGATTCCCAAAGATCGTGACGTTCACCCGGTCAATAGAAAATAAGAATCACTTTCCATCGCCACATTAAGAACCCAGCACTAAACAAAGGAAAGATTTGAGCTTGAATATCTTCCCTCTCTTGTAATCGGAGTATTGATCCGTTAAAATTTTTCATTAATTCAGAAAATTTTACACGAATTTCTACCACCAAATAAGAGATGGCGACTCCGCTGGGGACTACTTTCTCTACCGATGAGTAAGTTATGGTGCAAGGTGACATCACCTACATGGGAAAAATGGTCAAATCACTTGTCGTGGAGTTCGACCAGGCAAAGTATAAAGAGTTCCTCTCTTACGGATCTAAGAACCCTAGGGCGCGACAGTACCGCAAGGTCTCCTCGAGGACCCACTCTCAAGTCCGCTATGAGATCCCTTTAGACACGACTGGCGCGAAGAGTGCCGTGGCTAACCGCGTCACATATAAGGCTCGCGCCAACATCTCCCACAAGACCCGCGAGGTTAGCATCATTAACATTCTGCCCACTCACGCCCGTCCTCTTCCTTAGCTCCAGGTTATCGGGGGTTCCCAACAACCCGTACGGCGTAACTGGAACGCTTAACGTCACAGAGATGATGCGCGCGTCAACTACAGACGCAAGAATCTGGAACAAAAATCTATCCAACGGGTATGGGATGCGAGGATCAAGCCTGCGTCTCTTCTGAACCACGTCAGATGCGCGAAGTCCGCGTTTAGAAACCTAAACGCGAAGCTCACCAGACTTGCGTTTCTGACGCTCCACTTCCCAAATGCGACGTTCAGCAGCGCGAGGTCCCTGTCTCTCCTCTGAGACGCGAGACCCGCGTCTCTACAGCTACACGCGGGACCCAGAAGGCCTGCGTTTCTCAAGCGTCGCTAGCCAAATGCGACAAGCAGTAACGCAAGGTCCGCGTCTCGTCTCAGCAGCGACGCGAGGCCCGCGTTCTAGAGTCAAAATGCGAGAACCGCGTTTATCTTATAGGATGTGAACTCGCGTCTCAGAACCGTGTGTCTTAGCTTCGCAACGCAAGGATGGCTCTCAGAAGCTGAAAAGCCCTCGGAAACTCGAGGTTGATCTCCTTGGTCCTCCTCTGACAGACCTAAGAGATTATTTGAAAAAGAAAAGGAGTGCTAATCAGATCACTCCATCTTGTTGCTGTAAACGGCTCATCACGACAATGCTTTCTGAATGCCGCTGCACCTCACATGCAAGCAAACAGTAGGTATTCAGACGATTGATTTTGACCTCCCGATCAGCCAAAAGGCATCGCTCCCACAGAAGAGAAGCCTTTTCTGATATGGAGTACCCTAAAGTCACTGTAAACATGGCAAGCAGAAGTAGGGAAAAATAGCCGGTGGTCAGCTCTGACGAGTCTGACACAGAACCAGAAGGAGTGTACCGGCATACTCGCACTCGGACTGGTGCGGTAGCCACGGTCGACTACAGTGCCCTAGCTTGGGGCATTGAAGTAAGTGAATCACACTCCGCCATTACGGAATCGCAGGGCTCAAACTCTTCTATAGAGAAGGAAGCCTTCGCGTACATGACAAACACTCCTGAGGAGACGACCAGATGCTTAGAACAGAAAGCCCAGGTCCAGCGGGAACAATTCGATATAATTCGCGCCCAACAAAAATCTATCGATACCCTTAAGCAGATGCTTGCACAATTGCTCGAGGACAAGAAGAAGTCAACTGACAAAGCTTCTTCTAAGAAGTCTAAAGGCAAACGAAAGGAAGGGAAAATCTCATCCTCCGTACATATCGAGGAGAAGGGGCAATCCAATTCTGAGTCGTCTAAATCCTCATCTAAAGAGGAAGGTAATCCAGAGAATAGGGGTACTCATTCTAAAAGAATGACTCAATTGGAGCAGCGTCTGGAAGCCCTTACCAACCGAAAGGCCTCCAGAAGCAGGAGTGGTCCGGCCATATCCGATCAGTGGGACCTCGTCCATACCCTCCTAAGTTCAAAGCTCTGACCCTACAGGCTTTCGACGACAAAGGGTCACCGAACCAACACATCTACTATTTCAAGTCTCAATTGGGGAATGTAGTAGATAAGGATGCCATCTTGGCGTGTTTGTTCATCGACACTCTAAAAGGGCTTGCCTTTGAATGGTTCATGAAACTCCCAGAAGGCTCCATCAAAAACTTTAGTGATTTGGAGAAGCTCTTCCTTACACGCTTCTTCGAAGACGACTCGGAGATTACAATTCCCACTCTCCTGGCAACAAAGCAGTGATTAGTCTTTAAAACTGTATATTTCCTACCATATCTTCACAGTTATTTAATACTAAATTCTGCTAATAATACCTCTCTTGCATGTTTATAGGTCCATGGCATGAAATGAAGATGAAGACCCAAAATCACTATTTAATTGGTGATTAAAGGCCGACAAAGATAACCATTGACCATGGAGGTGATTCTGTCAAAATGAAGAATTCAAAACCCAAAGTGGGACATCCAGCCGACAGGGAGACAGGGGAGGACAGCGCAGTAGGCGGCACTGCGCAGGCAGCCACCCTATGGCTACAGAAACGCAGTCATAGCCGTGTTTTCGCGGCTCCCTTGTGGAGTCGCGCACCAAGATTTGACGCGCAGCTCCGTACAGTACCCTAGTTCCCCTTTTTTCCTATAAATACCCTGGGTTTTTTTCAGAGCCGGGAAGAGGAGTTTTTGAGTAGTTTTTAGGTTAGTTTTAGGGTCTTTCTTTTCATGTTGTAGTTTAGAGTAGTTTAGTTTAGTTCTTCTTCTTCTTCCTCCCTTGTATTTTCTATTTCTTGTAGATCTTGTAATAGGAGAGAGAGAGTGATACATATTTGGAATGTAAGAGTGGTTGTAATAGAAGGTGACAAGCTATAAAAGGTGCTCTCTTTACCTCTCTTTGTTTTCTATCTAACTCTTTTTACATGTTTAGCTAATCTTTTCTCTCATGACAACTAACTACTAACTAGTCTAATTTCTTATTTGATAATCCACAAGAATCTAATAGCCTCTACTTGGTCTTGCTCTTGCAAGAGCCATTGATGGCTCATTATGATGGATCTAAAACTCTAACATCCTCATGATGATGGATCTAAAACTCTAACATCTAAATCTCTAACAAGCTAACATTACTTTATTGCATGCTTGCTCTTATTGGTTTTGATGATTTAAGTGTAGCTTGCACTTGTTGGTTGAATTTGGATGTGAAAGTTAACATATGAGCCATGCTTTGTAAAGCTCTTGAACCAAGGACTAGTGATGGCCAATGATACATGTGAGGCAACTATCACTAAGAGTTTAGCATGTTAGTAGAGTCTTTAGTAGTTAGTAGCCATGGGTTTTTCTTTATCTTTTTTTCACTTTGATTTAGAAATATTCCAAAAACCACAAATATTTTATCTTCTATGTTCCCACTTCTTTGTGTTTCACTGTACTTCTCTTTTCATTCTTTATTTTCCTTTCTTTTCATTCTTTCAAACATTGAAGAACTTTTAACACACACGTGAATTAACCGGTAAACCTTTTATCGCTTCCCGTCCTTGTGGATTCGACTCGTTTTAGCCTCTATGCTATAACGGAAGTATCGAGGAAGCCAAAGCACATACTTTAAATCTTGATTTCAAAATATATACTTTTCGAGTGCGATTTCCCCCCGATCAAATTTTGGCGCCGTTGCCGGCGATGGGAACGGTTTGATTTCATGTTTTTGTTAACTTCTCTTCTTTGTTTTAGGTATGCAGATAAAGCTTTAGCTTTGCAGAAGTCCACACTTTCTCTTGTGTGGTTGGGTAAATTCTTGTATATTCTTATACTCTGCTGCTAATTTTTGTTTATATTACCTGTACACTGTAAATAATTTTAAGAACTAAAATACGGTAATTGGATGTTTTAAAACGGCTTAGACATTTGCATCTAGGCACGTGTCAATTTCATTCCAATATACTGTATTTTATTCTTGCGTTGTTGTAATCTTGACGGAGGTGTACATATTGTATTGCATATAGTTAGGACAAACACGTAGGTGATTTACTCTCTTTGTGTATTCATCCTTATCTATATTGAATACTTGCACGAATTAAACTTAAGAGCAAAACCCAATACAACATAAGGTGGGGAAGTCATTACCCTCCCTTAGCCCAAAAATCACCTCCCCACTCACACAACCCAAGCCTAAATAAAATTTGCTAGACGTTGGCCTCTAGGGACATCTTAGACTCATTTAAGAGATTGACCTGAGGGGAAAGTTGTTAGAAGTTGACTCTTATCAAATCAGTGTCTAAGGTTGGGGATTGAGAGGCGAACCTCGAAGAACAGTGGTTTGACATAATTAGGCCCGTTGCTCCAGCACAGATACCTCCCACTGATCTTGCCCCTACCTGGCCGATTAACTCGTAGTCAGATTCTGACAATATACCCCCTGTGGACAGTCAACCAGTTAGGAGTCGTCTAGGTCTAAGTCAACCCTAACATAGACTTGTTTTCTTTTTCTTTTTGTTTGTTTGTTTGTTTATTTTCTCTTTTGTAAATTGTGATATGGATTTCAACAACAATAATTTTTCAATCCTAATATGAATCCATATTTCACCCCGACATAATTTGACTCGGATAACTCTGACCCTGTTATGTAGAACATAACCAATCATATATGCCGGATTGGGATTATCCGACTAAATCTGACCCATATCCCTAATCCTATGACTATATTTTTCAAACTAATTTTCGCTCTTCACAGAGTTCATCACCTACCCCGAGTTCAATTTTCAGCCATCTTGTCCACAATTTTCACAATATTCACTCCCCAATTTTGATTCATATACTCCTTTTCCTGAACCACCAATTGAAGAAAAATCATCATTGGAAAGGAGTTTGGAAGAAGTGATAGAGGCCCAAAAACAATTTGAAAAATGGTAGCCTCATCATGTCCACCAAAATTTCAAATTCATGTAGTTCTTTTTCAGAACGGCTCAAAGGAAAATCATTGTGAGAAAAATTATGGAATTCGTGCAAGAGACCGAGCGAATAATACAAAATATGAATAAGTTCTCATGTCCATCAGATGTTCATATGACTCAAGAATCTTGCCATTTTAGAAATCCAGCTTCAATTTCATCATACCAACCTGAACTTGACCAACATTCAATTCCTGATACTTTGGCAAATTATTCATTTCCTGAAATTGAACTTGAAGATGAATGTGAACCTGAGCTTCAAGTTAGCGATTCAAGTCTATTCGTTGAATCAATATCGATCCCTGTAGTATTACCTGAACTAAGTGACGTTCTCGAGCCAGTTTTGATTCCCATACTTCCTGAACTTGAATCGATCATTTCACCCATTCACATTCCTTCCGTGGACGAAAATCAGATTCAATTTCATTGCATCCATTTGAACTTGCCCAAAATTTTTTGAGAACCACCATGACATTTTGGCACGTTATCCTTTTTCGAAATTGAACTTGAGCTTGAAAGTGATCTTGAGCCTCATGGTAGTGATTCCATTTCACTTTTTGATTCAATAATGACTCTGGTATCTTTACCAAATTTTTTTCTCTATGCTAGAATCAACATTGAATCCTGTACCCGTACACTGTGAAATTGAATCACCAATATCTTATGATCACATTTTATTAATGGGAAAGTGTGTGAACATCAATTCTTTAGTTTGGACCCTATTTTTGAACCAATTTCGACTCTCATTATTGACTCTCGACTTGATCTGAGTCAAATTTCCGAGTCAGTATCAGTTTTTACTCCTGTTCTATTTGAGTCCAAATCAATCATCTTCCAAAATCACACTTCATTGTTGAACAAGAATGTTGAAGTAAATGACTCAGTAATTATTTTTGAAATTGTAAATTAGATGGGGATAATTTTTTCAATAAGACCATTCATTTATCATTCTTTTACTGGGTCATATTAGAGAGGTCATTGGTGGGTTCTTTCAAGATCCATATTATCTTGGTTGGGTAGCAATGCTTGGCCCAATCAGACCATCACCATGAGGTAGTTTTCCTTCTCTTCCCATTTGTTTCATGTATATACACATTCACGATGCATTGAGGATAATGGATGAGTTAAGTGTGGGGGAGGGTTTACTAACATTGTTTTACATTTTCTTTCTTTTACACTTCTTTTTATTTAAATTTTTTTAGAAACTCTTTTATTGTCTTTTTACAAAACTTTCTGAAACAAGATAAATAGTTTTAATTTATTTTTAAGAAAATTAAGATTATCTTAGGAATTAGGAAGACCTAAAATTATGAAATTTTAAACTGAGTCAAAATAATAGATCTTGTTTAAATTTTAGGATAAGAAAGTAAGATTGGAAAGATAATTTGATCTTGAATTTTTTTCTTAGATTTATGCACTTCACACTTACACAATTTTTTGGATTGAAACAAAGACTAAAAATGTCATAAAAACTATATTTAAAAAATAATGATAATAAAAATCACTTATTGAAGTTAGGTGATTATGCCTCAGGAAGTATGCTTATTCACACCTAAAAACGGTGGACTAAAATAAAATAATTCCCTTTAGTTTTGTGGTCATATTTACTCGAGTTCTTAAGTTTGAGAGATGTTTTTCTTATCTGGTGCCCTAAGATTATCTGGTTTGGGAGTCATCAGCTAAAGGCTCACTACCGGGTAAATAAGAAAGCTTAAGAAAACTAAGGGAAGAAAAAAAGAAAAAGAAATAATAATAATATATATAATATAAATAAATGGCATGAAACTTTGAGTCAATATCCCAAAAATCTTCACAGTTCACAAAGTGTATATTTTTCTAAGAGTTTTATGAAAGATCAAAGAATTAATTCAATTTAAATTCTTACATTTAATTTAAAACAAGATTTTGCATTTCGACTTAGTTTAAGGAAGAATAATTTCTAGTTAACTTATGACCTTGGATCACTTATATTTTCACAAAAACACTTCAACACTTTTTCTCTATTTCAAAAATGTGTTTTCAAAATTCTAACATTTGATTTCTTTCTTTATGGATTTTGTAGGTGTAATCCGCTGAAAATCCTCAGGAGACAAAACTCCTCTAGGGGAAACCTAGAGGTTTAACGGCTTGTTGAACATGCTCAGTGCAATCGTGTCACCTGCAAAAGTGGTGTAATAATCTTCTTAGTTAGTTTTTTTGTTTTGCTCGGGACGAGAAAAAGATAAGCGTAGGGTGTGATTAGTCTCTAAAACTGCATATTTCACACCACATATTCACAGTTATTTAATATTAAATTCTGCTAATAATACCACTCTTGCATGTTTCTAAGTCCATGGCATGAAATGTAGATGAAGACCCAAAATCACCATTTAATTGGTGATTAAAGGCTTACAAAGTTAGCCATTAACTTTGGAGGTGATTCTATCAAAATCAGGGACCCAAAACCTAAAACCGGGACATCCAGCTGACAGGGGGACAGCGCAGCAGGCAGCGCCACGCAGGTAGCCACCTTATGGCCGCGAAAACGCGGCCATAGCCACGTTTTCGTGGCTCCCTTGTGGAGCCGCGCGCCAAGATTTGACGCACGGCTCCCTACGGTACCCTGGTTCCCCCCTTTTTTCCTATAAATACCCTGAGATTTTTTCAGAACCGGGGAGAAGAGTTTTTGAGCAGTTTTTAGGTTAGTTTTAGGATTTTCTTTCCATATTGTAGTTTAGGGTAGTTTAGTTTAGTTCTTCTTCTTCTTCCTCCCTTGTATTTTCCATTTATTGTAGATCTTGTAATAGGAGAGATAGTGATACATGTTTGGAATGCAAGAGTGCTTGTAATAGAAGGTGACAAGCTATGAAAGATGCTCTCTTTACCTCTCTATATTTTCTGTCTAACTTCTTTTACATGTTTAGCTAATTTTTCTCTCATGACAACTAACTACTAACCACTAACTAGTCTAACTTCTTATATGATAATCCACATGAATCTAATAGCCTCTACTTGGCCTTGCTCTTGCAAGAGCCATTGATGGCTCACGATGATAGATCTAAAACTCTAACATCTAAATATCTAACAAGCTAACATTACTTTATTTCATGCTTCCTCTTATTGGGATTTGATGATTTAAGTGTAGGTTGCACTTGTTGGTTGAATTTGGATGTGAAAGTTAACATATGAGCCATGCTTTATAAAGCTCTTGAATCAAGGACTAGTGATGGCCAATGATATATATGAGGCAATTATCACTAAGAGATTAGCATGTTAGTAGAGTCATTAGTAGTTAGTGGCACTTTGATTTACAAATATTCCAAAAACCACAAACATTTTATCTTCTATGTTCCAACTTCTTTGTGTTTCACTGTACTTCTCTTTTCATTCTTTGTTTTCCTTTCTTTTCATTCTTTCAAACATTGAAGAACTTTTAACATACACGTGAATCAACCGGTAAAACTTCTATCGCCTCCCGTCCTTGTGGATTCGACTTGTTTTAGCCTCTATGCTATAACGGAAGTATCGAGGAAGTCAAAGCACATACTTTAAATCTTGATTTCAAAATATACACTTTTCATGCGCGATTTTTCCCCGATCAAGTAGCAAAAAGGAGAATCTGTCAAAGCATTTGTAGAAAGATTTCGGAATATGGCACTCCGATGTCCTAGCGGTATGACCCAGGCCACCCTGGTGGAAATATGTCGCCACAATTTACAAACTTCGCTCCTAGCCCTGAAAGCCGCACCTGAAAGCAGTTAGTCCAGCAAGGCGAGCAGGCTGAAGAAATTGTCGCCAGGGTTAGGGCGAAAGAAAACAAGCAGACCCGAAAAGTCGACAAGGCACGCGTCAGAAGTATCTTTTCAATCAAAGAGGAAGGATACATTGGCGACAGAGACAAAATCTCCCGTTAAACCTCAGCCGGCCAGGAGAGGTCACCCCACACTTATTCTTTTGCTCGTCCCGAGCAAAACAAGAAAAGAAAAAAACTATACTACAAGGGTTATTACACCACTTTCGCAGGTGACGCGATTGCACTGAGCATGTGCAACAAGCCGTTAAACCTCTAGGTTACCCTAGAGGAGGAGTGTTGTCTCCTGAGGGTTTTCAGCGGATTGCACCCACAAAATCCATAAAGAAAGAAGACAAATGTTAGTATTTTGAAAACACATTTTGAAAGAGAGACAAGTTTATGAATTATTTTGCAAAAATATAAGCAATCTAAGGTCATAAGTCTACCAAAAATCATTCTTCCTTAAACTTAGTCTCTATGCAAGATCTTGTTTTTAATTAAGGTAAGAATTTAAAATTGGATTGAATATTTTATCTTTCATAAAGCCTAGATAATATGCACATTGTGATAGTGAAGATTTCTGGGATTTCAACTCTAACCATCAAGCCATTTATATATATTTATTTTCTTTTTCTTTTTCTTCTTTTTTTTTCTTCCCTTAGTTTAGGCTTTCTAGTTCACCCATGTAGCGAGCCTATAACCGATGACTCCCAAACCAGATGGTCCTAGGGCACCAGATGAGAAAACATCCCTCGGGTTTAAGGACTCGAGTAAACAAGGCCACAAAACTAAAGGGGATTATTTGCTTCTTTTGACCACCGTTAGGCGTGAATAATCATGCTTCTTGAGGAACAATTATCCAGCTTAATAAGTGATGTTTTATTTATATATATATTTTCTTTTTATTTATTTATTTTTTGCTTTATGGCATTTAGGTCTTTGTTTCTATCCCAAAAATGTATAAGTGTGAAGTGTATATTATCTAAGACAAAAATTCAAGATAAAATTATCTCTCCAATTTATCTTACTTAGCCTATAATTTTAACAAGATCCATTATTTCAACTAGGTTTAAGATGTCATAATTAAGGCTTCCTTAATTTCTAAGATCATCTTAATTTTCTTAAAAATAGATCAAAACTTTGTCTCTTATTTCAAAAAGTTTTTAAAGAAAGAGAAAAATTTCTATACAAAAGAAAAGATTTCTAAAAGTATCCTAAAAGAAGTGTAAAAGAAAGAAAATCTAAAAACTCTAAGTTAGTAAACCCTCCCCCACACTTATCTCATGCATTGTCCTCAATGCATCGTGATGTATGTATGCATGAAACAAATAGAGAGGGAAGGAAAAAAATTACCTCAAGGTGGTGGTTCCGGTGGCGGCTGATTGGTCCACGAAATGCGACCCAATCATTCTTGCGTGGAGTCCGAAGGAACCCACCAGAAACCTCCATGATACAACCACTAGAAAGATGTATGCATGTGTGATTTTTATTAAAAATTTTACCCCATCTAATTTCCAAATTTTCAAAATAATTCGGAGTCAAAATTTTCAAAGCCCTTGTCCCAGAATGGAATGATTGATTTGGACTCAGGAAGTACAGGAACTAATATCGACTCAGAAAAATGACTCAATCAAGTAAAGGTTCGGGAGTCGAGATCGGTTCAGGAAGTGGGTCCAAATCAAGAAAATGAAGCTCAAGTCCACATTCATTTCCCCATGATGGAATGTGACTATAAAAAATTGGTGATTCAAGTTCAGAAATGACAGGTATGGGAATCAAAACTGACTCTAAAATGTTGCTCAAATTGGGTAACATAACAGGAGTCAATAATGATTCAAGAATTTGAACTGGATCACAAATTTGAGGATCAAAGTCACATTCCTCATTGAGTTCAATTCCACAAAAATGAGAACTTACCAATTTATCAATGGGACTTTTAAAAGTATGAAATTGGTCAAGTTCAATATGATCATCATGAATGATTGGTGATTCAATTTCACAATGGACTGGCACTGGATCCAATACTGACTCGAGTAAAGGAGTGAAATCAGGTGAAGACACCGGAGTCATAATTGAATCAGGAAGTAGAATTGAATCATCAAGTGAAAGTTCAGGATCATATTCATGCTCAAGTTCAATTTCAGGAAAAGGATAACTTGCCAAAATGTCAATGGGATCTGAAGTTTGGACAAGTTCAGGTGGGTGTGCTGAAATTGAATCTTGATTTCCAAAACAACATGACTCTTTGGCTCGGACAGAATGGTTAGTGACATTAGAAATAGGATGAGAATGAAGAGTTTGGATCATCAAATCTATGTCACGGTTACGAGCATTTTGAGCCTGAGTCATGATTTCAAGCATCTTTTTACAATTAATTGGTTCATCGTTTTGTTGAAAAGATGAAGAGTTGTTTTGGAATTGGTGGCAAAATTATAAGTCCATCAGATTTTGTGATTTTGTTTGGACTCACGCATACTCATTTCCAAAATTGATGGTCTTCTATGTTGGACTGGTGGAACAGAGTATGAGTCTTGAAAATGTTGTGGAATTGGAGAGGTCAATGTTTTGTGAAGTTATTGCTCGGCCTCTTGTAAATTGGCTTCTACTCTCTTTTCAAACTCAGATTTTTCTTCAATTGGAGGTCCAGAAAAAGGAATATATGAAGCGGAATCGGGGAATGAATATTGTGTAAATTGTGGACAAGGTGGATATTGTGGACAAGGAGGTTGATAATTAACTCGGGGGAAGTGAATCCTCATTGACTCTGTGACGAGTTGAAATTATTTTGAAAATTATAGTCATAAGGATGTGGGTATAGGTTGTATTGATTCGGATAAGGCCAACCCGGTGTATTTGGTTGGTGCATATTATAAAACGCCGAGTTGGAATTATCCGAATAGAATGGAGTTGGTGTGAAATATGGATTCATGTTCGGATTGAAAGAATTGTAATTGTTGAATGCCATTTCACAAAAAATCACAAACAAAAAGAAAAAAAAAACAACAAACAAAAAGAAAAGAAAAATCAAAACCAAGCCAATAGGAGGGTTGACCTAGACCTAGATGTAGATGTCCCTAGGGCCAACGTCTATTCAAATTTTATTAGGGCTTGGTTGTGTGAGTGGGGAGATGATTTTTGGCTAAGGAAGGGTAATTAAATCCCCACCTTATCTTGTATGGGTTTTGCCCTTAAGTTCAATTTGTGCAAGTGTGCAATATAGACAAGAATATAATACAAAGCGATAAATCACCCACGTGTTTGTCCTATGCTATATGCAATGTCATATGTACATCTCCATCCAAATCACAACAACAGAACAAAATACAGTATATTGGAATTGAATTGACACGTGCCTAAATGCAAATGTCTAAACCGTTTTAAAAGCGTCCAAATACCGTATTTTAGTTATTTTTTATTATGGTGTGTAGGCAATCAAAGCAAAAAGATAGCAGCACAAATCAACTAGCTATTACAAGATACACATCCCAGAACAAACAAAATACAACATTATTGCACAATGGCCGCGTTTGCGCGGCAGATGTCGCGATTTCGCGGCTTTTGTTTAGAAACTGGGGCCTGCTTTCAAGAGCAGGGAGATGCAAAGCTAGCTTATGTTCTGCAATATTAAGCACCTGTAAATATTGCCCTGCACACCAAACAGAGAAGACAAGGTTAACAAAAACGTGAAATCAAAACCATTCCCTTCCCTGGCAACGGCGCCAAAATTTGATCGTGGGCGGAACTAGCACTCAAAAATGTGTATTTATGAAATCAAATGAAAAGCTCGAATATGCTAATGTACCCTCGATACTTCCGTTATAGCATTGGCTTAACGGGTCGAATCCACAGGGAAGGGAGGCGATAGAAGCATTGACAGTTTCTATTCACGTTGTTTGTTAACAGTTCTTCTTTGTTGAAAGAATGAAAAAGAATGAAAAGAAAAGAAAATGAAATCCAGAATGTGGTAGGTGAAGAAGACGATGAAAATGTCGATAAGAAAAACAAAAGAGAAGTGATTTGGAAAGCGATTAGAAAAGAAGATGGAACAAAGGTGAACAAAGAAGATGATGAAAACAACGATGGAATGATCAAAAGAAACTTGAAAATGATTTTTAAAACAAACTAAAAGAAAACTCATGGCTACTAACTACTAAGTGATCCACTAACCATGCTAACCTCTTCGAGATAGTTGCCTCACATTTTGATCCTCGGCCATCACAATCCTTGGCTCCAAGAGACGATACAAAGTATGGCTCATGGATGGTTCATCACATTCAAAACATTGCAACAAGAACAAGCCAATATAAGCATCACTCATTACACTACTAAAAAAATGCATGAAATAAAAGAGAGTTAGCTTGGTTAGCAAGTTAGATGTTAGAACCCATCATCTTTGGCCATCAATGGCTCTTGCAAGAACAAGGCCTTGTAGAGGCACCCGATTCGTGTGGATTATCAAGTAAGTGGTTAGATGGTTAGTGGTTAGTAGTTAGATTGCCATGAGAAGAAAAGTTAGCAAGAAATCATGTAGAAGATGAAGGAGATTACATTGGAAGAGAAAGGAGGCATCTTTACATAGAGTGTCACTCTCTATTACATCAATCCCTTGCTTTCTCTCTCTAGAAATCACTCAGCCCTACTACAATGATCTAAAAAGAAATAAAAATATAAGAAATGAAGAACACTCACCTACACTACTCCTAAAATCTGCACCTACTCCTAAAAACGAAGACTGCTTTCGTTTTGGGCCACTGCAGGGCTATTTATAGGCATCAGAAGGCTCTGGAAGACGAGACGGGACACGCGTCGAAAATCGACGCGTGGCTCCACTATATTGCCACGGAAACGCGGCTATTACCGCGTTTCCGCGGCAATACCAGGGAGAGAGCTCCCTTGTTTTCGTCCGAATGTTCCTCTGGCTTCGTGGATTGTCAGGGTATATTCAGTTTCTGGTATTTGCACCCGAATATTCGTCTGACAAGCACAGGAGTCTAGGTTCAATGCATCTTCTAGAGAATCTTTTGCTTGGCCTCCAAGTAATGCGGGATTAATAACCATAAAAGAGGTTTAATTAAGCTCTTATTCCATCTTTGCCCTTGGACTTTAGATCTACCTGCAATTAAGACCAAAACACAGTTTAGACCGACAATTTATTCATAAATCTGTGAGAGAATGCGACATAATAATGCAGAATTGTAGACTAATCAGTGGTTTTTCAAGTCAGCCACGCGCCAACAAGCAATACTCTTTCAAGGACGAACACGCGATTCGTTGTTCAAGTTGCTCAATAAGAGCAACAGATTGAAGCTTCCTGAAGCTAGACATTCTGAGAAAGTCAGCAAGTCCAACAATCCCAACTACTGCCTGTATCATAGGATGCTAGGGCACCCCGCCAAGAGCTGTTATGTCTTCAAAGATATTCTTCAAGCTCTAATTGATGCAAAAGTATTAAAGCTCCATCCAGAACAGAAGAAAGTGACGGCTAACATGATGTCATTTCTTCAGTTTGAAACCAGCCTCCAGCACTAGCCGGAGTAGTTCCCATCTCGAAAGGGGAACTAAGGATAATCAGTATAAATTCGCATCACCAGTAGGAGAAGGTCTTATACCTATCCCTACACCTCAGGGAGAAATTATGTGGGTTCGTCCTGACCTTGTGGATGGCCAACAGTGGACTACTGTTACCAACAGAAGGTCCAAAGGCAAGGCAAAAGCTTCATCGTGTAATGTGGTGTGCATTTCTTCCCGTGAAGCAAAAACTGATTTTCCCTCACTAACCGATTTGGAAGAGGAAACAATTGTCCTTGCCACAGAGCTCAATAAATCGCTCGTGGCAGAAACTCATTCAGGTCAGTCGTATTTAAAGAAGTACGACGAGATGGTGGCAAGCCCTCCTAAACGTACTGCAGAGCCAACCAAGCTCTCCGTGAAGCAACCTGTGGAGAAGCAGAAAGCGCTTCGGTTTTCTAAGGCTCTCCCAAAGAACAACGCAGAAGGATCTCCAACACCTTACCGCTTTGATGTCCTGGCTCAACTAGCCAATATCCCGACCAGAATTACCCTTTAAGTCAATAAGAGAAGCTCTGAGGGAAGCCCTAGCTGATGCTGAGGTCTTCATGGCCCAGATCCCGGCTGGACCACAGAAGGAAGATGAAGAAGACTGCCTCCATGCCTCTCACAATGCCCCCTGCATCACCTTCACGCCAGACGACCTGCAGGTCAAGGGGAAACATGATAGGCCTCTGTACTTTATAGGGTACATTGGATCATTTGAAGTGAGCCACATTCAGGTAGATCCAGGATCCGCATTGAGCATCATGCCTCGCCGGTCATGCAGCACTTAGGGATCCCCACCCACCGATTGAGCGCCACCCATACTACCATCTATGGTTTCAATGCCATTGGTACGCGCCCGATGGGGAAGATCAAACTCAAATGTCAGATCGGGGACCTGAGATCTGAAGTGACATGCTATGTAATCGACGCCGACACTTCATACAATTTGCTGCTCGGACGACCATGTATTTATCGTAACTCCATCGTTCCCTCCATCCTCTATCAAGTCATGAAATACATCGACGGAAGTGTGAAAGTCTGAACATTGATTGCCGAAAGGCATCCGTTCAAGGGGGTATGAGCTCCCGCAATTCTCCCATTATAAGCCAAATGTACTCACAATGATGGAGAGCATGGGGTATGACCTAACGATTGGTCCTGGTTTGAACTTCGGCAAGGGAAGAACACTACTTTGATCTTTCGTTCTGAAAGGGAAGGCCCCTGATTATTATCATCGAACTCGTAGGGGATTGGGTTATGTGTTAACTCCAATCCCGTTAGCATCTGAGCCTGAAGAGTTATTATATCATAATCACTCGTCAGAAATATCATCGTGGGAGTCAGATGTCAGTGTTGGCAACATCTTCAGAGAACTTTCAGTAAATATGACTTCAGCAAGCCACTTGGAAGATGGAGATGAAGAAATGATCCAGTCAGACACAGATCCTAGGATCAAACACCTAAACACTCTCTGGGACATTCGTTTCGAACAACGTGAACCACCCACAGAGAATAAGGTCACCCAAATCAATCTGGGAGATGAGGCTAATCCTAAGCCCATCTTTATAAGCGAAAGCTTATCACCCTCCGAGAAGGAAGATCTAATATCTCTTGTACGGGAGTATATAGATGTTTTCGCTTGGAATTACGAGGATATGCCTGGGCTTGATCCTCGAGTGGCTATGCATCGCCTCAACATTAATTCGGACGTCAAACAGTCAAACAGCAGCAGCGATGGTTCTGTTTAGAAATAATCGAAGCAATCCAGTCAGAAGTTAAAAAACTTATAGACTCTGGCTTCATCTGGGAGGAACAACACTCTGATTGGGTAGCCAATATCGTCCCGTTATCAAGAAAATGGGAAGATCTGGGTTTGCATTGATTTTCGCGATCTAAATGAGGCCTGTCCCGAAGACGAATTCTTTCTCCCAATCACAAATGTCATGATCGACATACGTGTGGGTTTGAATGAATGTCCTTTATGGATGGATTCTCAGGGTATAATCAAATCAAAATGTACCCTGATGATGAAAAGCATACTTCTTTCAGAACACCAGTTGGGTTATATTACTATACTGTCATGCCCTTTGGATTAAAGAACGCGGGGGCCACGTATCAGAGGCCTATGAATGCAATTTTTCATGAGCACATGCATAAAACAGTGGAATGCTACGTCGACGACATTGTAGTGAAAAGCTGTACCAAAGGCGATCATATAACAGATCTAAAGACGGTATTTGACATCATGAGGGCGCATCAGCTGAAGATGAACCGCACTAAATCTTTCCTCGGGGTAGCCAGTGGTAAATTCCTAGGATTTGTGGTGACATCCAAAGGAATTCACCTAGACTTAGAAAAAGTCCGTGCTGTCCAAGAGATGCAACCCCCAAGGAACCTCAGGGAGCTTAGAGGATTACAAGGGCGATTAGCGTACATCCGGAGGTTTATTTCAAATCTCTCTGGAAGATGCCAACTCTTCACCAAATGATGAAGAATGGTGTCATTTGGGACAATGCTTGCCACAAATGTTTGAGGAAATCAAATAATCTCTCATGCAATCACCTGTCCTTACAGCTCCGGTTTCAAGAAAACCTTTCCTGATATATGTACGAGCGATGGATCATTCCTTAGGAGCTTTCCTAGCCTAGAATAATGATCAAGGACATGAGCATGCAATCTACTATCTGAGTTGAACTCTGATCGGAGCCGAACATCGGTGCAACCCGATCGAAAAGGAATATTGACATTGGTGTTCACCATCCAGAAAATGTGACATTACCTGGTGGGTCAATCATACACATCATATCAAAAGTCAATCCCTAAGGTTGCTTATGACAAAGCCATCGTCATTAAATGGTCGACTGGCAAAATGGGCCATATTGGTCTCCTAGTATGAGATGCAATTTCTATCACAAAAAGCCGTGAAGGGACAGGCGGTGGCAGATTTTCTGGCGGAGCATCCAGATCCAAGAGTGACCAAACTTTATGAGGATCTCTCAGACGAGATTGTCGAAGTTTGTCTTACTCAGACTTCTTTCGAAGGATAGGTATGGCAACTCTTCTTCGACGGTGCATCAAGAATGGGTCCGCGAGAAAAATCGTAGCAGGAGTGGAGGTAGTACTTATCTCCCCACAGAACTACGTGATCCCTCGTGCATTCTCGTTAACTGAGCCATGTTCCAATAATATAGCAGAATACAATGCTCTCTTGATCGGAATGCAAATCACTGATGAGATTGGTGTTAAAAATCTTGAAGCATACGGTGACTCTAAACTCATCGTTAACCAAGTTTGCGGGGAGTACGAAGTCAGACATGAAGACTTAGTACCCTATTAAAACACAATTATTCACATGCCGAGAGATTCAAAAACTTTTCATCGATTATGTGCCTTGCCAGCAAAATGCGCATGCAGATGTATTGGCATCTCTCCCTGCTTCCTTAACTCTTCCAGCTGGAGTAGTAAAGAAAATACTTGTCTACAGTTACGACTTGTATTGGCCAAGAGTCTCTTTTGAAGATCACCAAAAGTCGACAGGAGATTGTCAAGCCAAAGAAGCTCTAGAGACTTCAGCTGGTCCAGAGGCCGGGACTGACGATTCTCGTACATCGACTATGCATTGTATGACATCCTGCCTGAGATCCCAAAGAGGCAGCTGCCATTAGAAGGAAAGCCCCCAAATTTTACTATAATGCGATCACGCGAACACTGTATCGCCGATCGCATGATGGGATCCTCATCCGCTGTCTGTCACAAAGGAGGCACATGAATACTCAAAGAAGCGCATGACGGCTTATGTGGAGCTCATTAGCCTGGTCTAAAGTTTAGAGATCGACTCCAAAGACTGGGATATTATTGGCCTAAGATGATCCCTAACGCCATCATTTACGCTGAATGATGTCACGCCTGTCAGGTCCATGGTGACTTCATCCATCAAGCACCAGGATATCTTCGCTCTACAACCTCAACCTGGCCATTTGGATGTGGGAAATGAACGTGGTTGGCCCTATCAGCCCACCTTCATCCAAAGGATATCGATTCATCTTAGCTATAACTGACTATTTCTCTAAATAGGCTGAAGCTATCCCCTTGAGGGAGGTAAAAGCATTTGACGTGATCAAATTCGTTAAACATCACGTCATTTACCGCTTTGGTGTACCACGACAGATTGTTCATGATAATGGGCCCCAGTTCGTCAGCCAGGCTTTTTAGAGGTTTGCAATAAGTTTAGGATCCAGAGCGTGTCTTCAACGACATACTATCCAGCCACCAATGGCCTTGCAGAAGCTTTCAACAAGACTATTGGAGAACTTCTCAAGAAATTCGTCTCAAAAAGCCAACGTGACTGGGACGACAAGTTAGGTGAATGCTTTTGGGCCTATCGCACGACGGTTCGAAACCCCAACGGAAACTACACCATTCTCCTTGGTATATGGGTGCGAAGCTGTATTCCACTAGAATTCCAAATCCCATATTTACGCGTCGCCTTGACAACAGAGATGACAAATGAGGAGAAGCTGATTTAATAGACGAGTGAAAGAATACTTAAGAATTACTGAGTTATGTTCTTCAACTTTCTTGTCTAACAGAGAAGTGTGATGCTGAGAGATGATGGATTTGGACCCAATGGGAACAAAAACCGACACTGACTCAGGGATTTGACTCAGATCAATTTGAGATTCAAAAATGGGAGTCAAAATTGGTTCAAAAATAGGGTCCAAACCAAAGAATTTATGTTCACACACTTTCCCCATTAATGAAGTGTGATCATAAGATATTGGTGATTCAATTTTACGGTGTATGGGTACAGGATTCAATGTTGACTCCGGAATAGAGAAAAAAATCTGGTAAAGATACTGGAGTCATTATTGAATCAAAAAGTGAAATGGAATTCCCAACTTGAGGTTCTGGATCACTTTAAAGCTCAAGTTCAATTTTGGGAAAAGGATAACTTGCCAAAATGTCAAGAATGTAATGTTGGTCAAGTTCAGGTTGGTATGATGAAATTGAAGCTAGATTTCCAAAGGGACATGATTCTTGGGTCCAATCAGTAGAGTTAGGGATATAAGGATCGGTCAAAGGTTGACAAGAAATACTTTCCTCGCTCTCATTGATCAATTCGCTCATTAGTGAGTCTAACCTACTGGTAGGTCGTGTAACAGAATTTTGAGTCTGAATCTGTCTTTCATACTTTTAGCAATTGGTTCTTCTTGAAAAGGTGAGTATGGAAGTTGATTTTGGAAATTGTGGTGAAATTGTGAGTCCGTTGGATTTTGCGATTGCTGCTCGGACTCACGCAATGGTTCCATACTCAAGTCCAGTATTGATTGTTGTTCATTTTGAATCGGTGAGACTGAAAAAATGAGTAGGATTCTTGAAAATTTGGCTGAGATCATGAGTCCAACATATTTTGAAATCGTTGCAATTTTTCATAAAAGACTTCCAAACGCTCTTCTAGCTCAGATTCTTGTTCAATTAGATGTTCTAGCAAAGGAGTATATGGAGTTTGATTTGGGAAGGATTGTGAATTGAGCAAATTTTAAATTTGTTGTTGGGACTCAAGCATGGCTTCCATACTCCTTTCCAAATGGGATTTTTCCTCAGTTGGTGGAACAGGAAAAGAAGGATATGAATCCAAATCGGGGAATGAAAATTATGGACAAGGTGGCTGAAAATTTGACTCAGGGGAGGTGAATCCCCATTGACTCTGTGAAGAGTTGAAATTATTTTAAAAATTATGGTCATAAGATTGGGGGTACGGGTCATATTGAGTCGGATAATCCCAACCCGACATATATGGTTAGTTCATGTTATACACAGTCGGGTTGGAGTTATCCGAGTCAAATGAGGTCGGGGTGAAATATGAATTCATGTTAGGATTGAAAGAATTGTTGTTGTTGAAATTCATATCACAATTTACAAAAAAACAAACAAACAAACAAACAAATAAAGAAAAAGAAAAAAAACAAGCTTATGCTAGGGTTGACTTAGACCTAGACGACTCCTAACTGGTTAGACTGTCCACGGGGGGTATATTGTCGGAAGCTGACCACGAGTTAATCGGCTAGGTAGGGGCAAGATCAATGGGAGGTATCCATGCCGGAGCAACGGGCCTAATTATGCCAAACCACTGTTCTTCGAGGTTTCACCTCTCAATCCCCAACCTTAGACACCGATTTGACAAGAGTCAATTTCTAACAACTTTCTCCTTGGGCCAATCTCCTAATTGAGTTCGAGATGTCCCTAGGGGCCAACGTCTAGCAAATTTTATTTAGACTTGAGTTGTGTGAGTGGGGAGGTGATTTTTGGGCTAAGAAAGGGTAATGACTTTACCACCTTATGTTGTATTGGGCTTTGCCCTTAAGTTCAATTCGTGCAATTGTGCAAGATAAGAATGAACACACAAAGAGAGTAAATCACTCACATGTTTGTCCTATACTATATGCAATGCCATTTGTACACCTCCTATCAAAATCACAACAACACAACAATAAAATACAGTATATTGGAATGAAAATTAACACGTGTCTAAATGTAAATGTCTAAACCGTTTTAAAGCACCCAATTACCGTATTTTAATTCTCAAAATTATTACAGTGTACAGGTAATATAAACAAAAACTAGCAGCAGAATAAAAGAATATACAAGAATTTACCCAACCATACAAGAGAAAGTGTGGACTTCTGCAATGCTAAAGAATTGACCTGCACACCAAAAATAAAGAATAAAAGTTAATAAAAAAACGTGAAATCAAACCGTTCCCATCCCCGGTAACGACGCCAAAATTTGATCGGTGGAAAATCGCGCACGAAAAGTGTATGTTTTGAAATCAAGATTTAAATTGTGTGACTTTGGCTTCCTCGATACTTCCGTTATAGCATAGAGGTTAAAACGAGTCAAATTCACAAGGACGAGAGGCGATAGAAACTTTACCGGAATGTTCACGTGTGTGTTAAAAATTCTTCAATGTTTTAAAGAATCAAAAGAAAAGAAAAGAAAGAATGAAAAGAGAAGAGTATGGTGAAATACGAAGAAGTGAGAAATATAGAAGAAATAGTATTTGTGGTTTTTGGCATATTTCTAAAACAAAGTGAAAAGATAAAGAAAACTCATGGCTTCTAACTACTAATGGCTCCACCAACATGCTAACCTCTTAGTGATAGTTACCTCACATGTATCATTGGCCATCACTAGTCCTTGGTTCAAGAGCGTTTCAAAGCATGACCCATATGTCAACTTTCACATTCAAATTCAACCAACAAGTGCAAGCTACCCTTAAACCATCAAAACCCAACAAGAGCAAGCATGGAATAAAGTAATATTAGCTTGTTAGAGAGTTAGATGTTAGAATGTTAGAATCCATCATCATGAGCCATCAATGGCTCTTGCAAGATCAAGGCTAAGTAGAGGTTATTAGATTCATGTGGTTATCAAATAAGAAGTTAAACTAGTTAGTGGTTAGTAGTTAGTTGCCATGAGACAAAAGATTAACTAAACATGTAAAAGGAGTTAGAGAAGAAAGCAAAGATAAGTGAAGAGAGCACCTTTCATAGATTGTCACCTTCTATTACACGCACTCTTGCTTCCCAACAATGTACCACTCTCTCCTATTACAAGATCTACAAGAAATGAAAAATACAAAGGAGGAAGAAGAAGAACACTAACCTAAACTATCCTAAACTATAAAATAGAGATGAAAATACCCTAAAACATTGCATATCTTCTGCTCTGAAAAACCCCAAGGGGTATTTATAGGCACCAGGGGAAAGGAGGGCAAGGGGCAAACCCTAGCCCAAAGTACGGGCGCGGTCGCGCCCGTACGGCTGGAAAACGTGGCCTAGACCGCGTTTCTGTGGCTCTTCTAGAGCCACGCGCGTGGCGCAAGGCACGGCGCGCTGTCCCGTCTGTTCCCTGTCGGTTGCAGGTCTCGGTTTCTAGAAATTGGCCCCTGGTTTTGATAAAACAGCCCTCCAAAGTCAATGGCTATTCATATAGGCTTTTAATTACCAATTAAATGGTGATTTAGGGTTCTTCTTCATTTCATGCCATGGACCTAGAAACATGCAAGAGAGGTATTATTAGCAGAATTTAATATTAAATAAATGTGAAGATGTGGTAAGAAATATGTAGTTTTAGAGACTAATCAAGCAACTATCACTAAGAGGTTAGCATAGTTAGTGGATCATTAGTAGTAGTAGCCATGAGTTTTCTTTCCTTTTTTACTTTATTTTAGAAATAATTTCAAAAATCACAAATACCTTCTCTCCAATGTTTCTATCTTTATTTCCACCGTACACTTCTCTTTCCATTCTTTATTTTCTTTTCTTTTAATTCTTTATAATATAGAAGAAACTTTAACACACACATGAACATACCGTGAAAGCTTCTATCGTCTCCCGTCCTTGTGGATTCGACCCGTTAAGCCTCTATGTTATAACAGAAGTATCGAGGAAGCCAAAGCGTGCACACTTTAACTTTTGATTTCAAAACAACACTTTTTTAGCGCGGTTTCCACCGATCAAATTTTTGCGCCGTTGCGGGGATGGGAACGGTTTGATTTTATATTTTTGTTAACTTTTCTCCTTTGTTTTGGTGTGCAGGTCAAAATTTTACATTGCAGAAGTCCACACTTGCTTTTGTGTGGTTAGGTAAATTCTTGTATATTGCTATACTCTGCTGCTAGTTTCTTTTTATATTACCTGTGCACTGTAATAATTTTAAGAACTAAAATACGGTAATTAGATGTTTTAAAATGCTTTAGACATTTACATCTAGGTGTTGGCCCGAAGGCCCATCACTCTAGTTTTGATGATGATCAACTCATGTAGTTATAGTACTAATGATCTTGGGTTAGTTAGTGACAGATTTATGATCAAGATCTTAGTAGGTGCATAGCTTCAACAAAGGATTTGAAGTCAAGTTTTGGAGCTAGGACGGTGTTTGGACCAAGTCAAGAAGGCTTCAAGAGAAGACTTCAAGAAGATGAAGACTTGAGTCTAGGTTTGTTTTTAGAAGATTTTGTTTTAGATAAAATGTAAAGGATAGAGTGTTTGTGGATTGCTCAAGTACATATACACACACACTCTTGATAGTTTTGCTTTTACAAAAGATTAAAATACATGTTTGGATTTTGGTTTCAAGTTTGCATATCTTTTAACCAAAATCATGTTTAGTGCTTAATGTCAAAAACATAGATATTTCACCATGTTTGTGTAGTGGATCATATCCATACACTCTATGCTTCAAATGAGTTTAAATATCTTGTTTTTGTATTTGGTGAAGTTTTGGAAAACAAGTTTTTGAAAAAACAAGTTTTGGAAAATACTGTTTTCATTTCAGCCAATATTTTCAACTTACTAAAATAGTCCAAATCATTATAAAACATGCCTTGATTTTGTACAAGCATGTTTGTTTATCAAAGTATAGTGGTAAAACTATTTTGTAGATTTTCTGAGATTTTATGGGATTTACTTCAACAAAAAGACCTAGTTTTAAATCCCTAAGTTTTCTGATCTGGCTTCAGCCGGTCGACCGGGCGGTCGACCGACGTACACAGACGTGTACGCCAGTTCTGGCAGGAGGGCTGGCCGACCGACCCGGTCGACCGTCCAGAGAGCTCTGCTCTCTGGAAAGGCCCTGGTCGACCGAGCGGTCGACCAGACAGAGAGACTTGCTCTCTGTATCCTGGCTCGGTCGACCGACCGGTCGACCGATGGCACAACGGTCTGAAATATGACCGTTGGTCGGTCGACCGGGCGGTCAACCGACAGGCCTGACAGACCCCAATGGCTAGTTTTTCTAGCCCTATAAATTTGGGGGTTTGGGCATTGTTTTTCAACAAGATTTTTAGTGGACTTTGAGCCAGTTTTCCCACTCCATTAAAAGAGTTTTCTCCACTAAATTGAGAGCTAATACTTCCAATCAAAAGGGAAGTTTTATCAAGAGTGTTAAAAGAGATTTTCTTGAGTTTTCCTCCACCATCTCTTTCCTTATTTTTCTCACACATACACTTAAGCTATCCATTGCTATTCATCTTATAGGAGTGTTGTAGTGAGAGTGTTTATTGGTGATCAAAGTGTTTAGATCACCAAGAGATCATTTCTTGTACTTTGAGGAGGCGGACGTGTGTCCGCGTTGTTTCGAGTTCAGGTGCGAACTTTTGGTTTGAGGTACGGCCTCGGCGAGCTTGTGGGCTTGCGGTGTGTATGGACTAGGGAGTCCGAGAGTTGTAGGTGTTGCGACACGGAGTGATCCGGTGGGATCGATTATAGTGGAAATCCTTCGTGTGTCGAAGGCGGGGATGTAGAGCAAGGGTGCTCGAACCTCGAAACAAATCCCTTGTGTTTGCGATTGCTCTCTCTCTCTCTCTGTCTCTTGCTTATATCTTGCATGCTATTACTTGTCTTATCTTTACATGCTTGATATATTGTGTGCTTAATTGATATACATGCTTGGATTGTTTGCTAACACTTGTATTAACCAAGAGAGCCAACGCGGCACCTCAACCCTTATCTAGGGGAATCTAGAGGAGTTAGTCCAGAGCCCTTCACGGGAAATTCGGCTACACTCTTGTGTTATACGTGGTGTTTAGTGTAAGAAGTTTGTTTAGGTCATAATAGTTTTTAATTTCGCATTATATGGCATTTAGTGACCATTAAATTAGCCATCACCTATTCACCCCCCTCTAGGTGACTTTTCAATTGGTATCAGAGCCAAGTGCTCTGAATTTGGGTCTAACAACCTAGAGTTAAAGATCCTCATTTTAGGCTAATCACAATATTTGTACACACACTATGGATTCATGTCACCACCCACCTTGACATTCTTAACATCCAAATTTGGAAGGTTAAGATGTCTTTGTACCTCAAGGCCCTAGGCATTCATGTTACCTTGCTATCACTAATGATTATTTTTTAAATGGCAAGAATCTTGAGGCTAATACAAAAGCCCTTTATGCTTTGAAGAGTACCCTAAATGATGACTATTTATCTAGGGTTTCTAACATTGAATCGGCTTTTATAGCATGGAACATCATCACCTCCCTCGGCGAAAAGGATCTATATTATGCCGGGAGCGATTCGGACGTTGGAAGCGACACCTCCAACAAGTGCTATATGGTCCAAGGGGATAACCCCCTTGAGGTAACTACCGAATCCGAGGTAGATGAAAATGATATGTCATATGATGAGCTTACCACTTTTTGTCAACTCCTTCTTGAAAAATATGACATGATTAAAAAGGAAAATAAGAAAATGAAAAAGGACTTTGTTTGCATGCAAAAAGAAAATGATTCATTTAAAAATAACATTGCATGCTTAGAAAAAGAAAATAAAGATTTGAAAAATGAGAATGTTTCCTTGCTTTCAAAATTGGATGATCTTTGTGAAGGAAACACTTGTTTGAAAAATAAAATTGTTTGGTGGAAAAACAAAAAGAAATTGTTTTAAATGAAAACACTTCTTTGAAAAGAAAATTTTTGATAATGAAAAAGAAAATGTTTCTAAAAAGAATAAGAAAAATGATTCTATATCTCACCATGCTTTACATGCCACCACTAATGATAGTGAGATAAATATTTTGAAAAATAGGATTAGTTGTTTGAGCTCCACCTTGAGCTCATGTGCATTCAACCATAAGAAATTGGAGTCTTTATTTTCTAAGAAACAAACTCCACATATTCTTGCACATCATCATCATGCATATGTTGCACGTCATGACCACACCCACACCCATATGCATCCTAAGGTGTACAAGTGTACACATTGTGGCCGAAAAGGCCATTTAGTAAAATTTTGTTTTGATAAGATACATCATATTCATTTTGCTAATGATAAAAATTTTTGGGTTCCTTATAAGACTAACCCCCAAGGACCCAAAGAAAATGGGTACCAAAACCCCCACCATGTGTTTTTGATATAGGTGAGGGCTCTCACACGATGTGAGAGGAATGGTGCCTTAATGGTGGATGCACTTGGACTTGATGGACACATATATGGATGCATCGCTATCAAGGAGGTTTGGTGGGTCAACCACCATGTTTGGAGTTTTGGAACATAGTTCCTTAGTTAGTAACTATTTCTAAACTCTTATTTTATTTACAT